>JBBPBX010052035.1:0-12220 GCA_038048925.1 Garcialebias charrua
TGGAACTTGTCACACACTGCCCATTTTAATGCGAAAAATTCTAGTCGGTGTGCAGGATATTTGGATTGGGCATAACTCAACGATTTACTTGCAAAAGCAATTGGTCTGGCCGTTGAACCACCTGCAGGCACTTGTGATAGGACTGCGCCAAGTCCGTCGGTAGAGGCATCCACAGACAGGAGAAAGGGCTCACTGAAGTTTGGGTGGGCCAGCACCACACAATCTAGCAAAGCTTGCTTCAGTTGATGAAAAGCGTGCTGACAATCTGTCGTCCAATCCTCAGCACGGAGCTGTTTGCGAATTTGGCGGCGTTTTCTCCCACTTCCACGTGGACCTTTAGAGCATGAGATTAGCCGAAACAACGGTTTGGCTATGGCAGAACACCCTTCAATAAACTGCTGGTAGTAGACTACCATGCCAAGAAAGGAACGGATCTTCTTCTGGGAGGGAATATTTGTGCCAATTTCCATAAGGTCAGACTCGGTGATGGTGGTGATAGCAGTCACTTTATCAGGGTCAGACTGGATCCCATCTATGCTGATGATATGACCAAGAAACTTCACTGACCTCCTCAGAAAGTGACATTTCTTTGGGGCGAGCTTTAGGTTATGGTTCTGGAGTCTCTGGAAGACCATGTGCAGACGCTCCAGCGCTAGGTCTTCTGTTGGAGCAAACACCAGGACATCATCCAGATAGCACAACAAGCTCATGAAGTTCTGGTCACCGAAGATGTTTAGCATCATTCTCATGAATGTGGCGGGACTATTACAGAGTCCTTGAGGCATCCGATTATACTCATACAATCCAAAAGGCGATGAAAAGGCAGTGTACTTTCGGTCAGCTTCATGCACTTCCACATTGTAATAGCCAGAGGTCAAATCCATGGTTGAGAAAAAGGCATTGCCCCCCAGAGCTGCTAGAGCATCAGCTGGATGAGGGAGTGGGTGAGCATCCTTGACAGTGCGTGCATTGATCCATCGGAAATCATTACAGATACGTAGGTCACCCGACTTCTTCCACACGATCACTAATGGAGATGCAAACTCACTGCTAGACTTTCGTATGATGTCACGCTCTTCCATCTCATCCAATGCCTCTCTCAATTTTTCATACTGGGTTGGTGGTATGCGCCTACATGGCAATCGAAATGGTTTCTCATCCATGACTCTGATGCGATGTAGGAAACCAGTGGCTTTACCACAATCCATCTTGTCCCTTGAAAAGATTGATTGGTATTGAACAATGAGCTCAGCCAGTTTAGCCTTATATTCAGGGGCAACGTCACATGACTCAATGTCCACATCCGACAGCCCCAGTCCTCTTAGCCTTGCCTGAGGGGTGTCAACTGTGCACGGTGCCACAAGGTGAGGATGATCTGGTAAAGTCGAGTCCTCTGAGACGAGGCTGTGTTTTGTACTGTTGTCCAACGGTACTTGAACTTGTTGTTGGATGTCGAGTTGGGAACCAGCAAACATCTCCACTGAATCACAAGTACTCACATCCGCCAACTTAGTATTACGTCTCAAAGTAACCAGCTTGTCTGATGGATTAATGACCTTTAATGGGAGCCACCCATCTGCTCTCAGGATTGACACTGACCTCCCCACCAAGACTGTTCTCGGTTTAGATCTGGCGGTTGTTGGCTCCACGACAACAGTACATCCAGCCAACAGATTATTCACCTGTGGCAACTTGCCCCAAATCAGATGCTCTGTCATGGGTTCAAGAGTAACAGCTCGCTTGATTTTGATAGTTCCAACTGCATAATGGGCGTCTGAATCGGCAGCTTCCACCCTTGCCAACAAATGTAGCAGTTTCTGCTCTGCATCACTACTGTCACAGAGTGCTGTGGGGCCTTGGTCCTGGATGTCTTGCTTCAGCTTAAACCTGTTAATAATGTATTTCAACAGGTTACTGCCAACAATCAGTTCTTCATTCTGGTTCTCAACGATCAATGTTGGGACAATCACTTTGTAATCATAAAGATCCATCTCCAGATCGCACATGCCAGAAGGTAATGTCCTGGACCCCCCACATCCAATCAACACAGTGGCTGTCGGCTCAAGGGCGGGGCTTCTTAAAACATCCTGCTGTAACAGCTGAGGTATTACTTTAGAGCTCAGTGTGCACGCCATCGACCCGCTATCCAGCAAAGCTCTGACCGTAACCACTCCTCCCAGTGTCACATTTTCATAAAACAAGTTGTCATGTTGTTTGAGTCTCTGAATGTTTTGGATTATCGGTGTATATCCCATTTTTCTCACTTCACATGCACTTTGACATATAGACTCCATGTCATTTTCAACATTTGCAACAGGGGGATCACTTTTAGGCCCAACACTTGTCCCCACCACATGCAGGCCAGTCAGTTTTCCTGAAGCTGCACCACCTGCTTATCGCTCCCAGGCTTCCTCACCACAGTCCCTGGACACTCTGCTCGGATGTGGTCAGGTGCAAAACAGCTGAAGCACAGATGGTTGGACCTGCAGTGGTACTGAGTAGTGTGTCCACCATCGTTGCACACAGCACAAGGTAAGGCAGGCTTTACTTTCGTCGGCTGGTCCCTCTGGGTGTGTACATTGAACCTTCTTTGAAAATTGTGCTGCTGTGGCTGCTGCTCCAGCACACGTTCAAGTAGAGCGATGACCTGGTCCAGGCGGTCTGGCGAGCTCTCAGCTGTCTTCCCAATAGCAGCAGCTGGAGGTAGTACTTCAGTACGGAGTGTCGCACTCTGCACAGACGAGGTGACTTCCTGGTGCTGGGAAGACAGGATGCTTGACATTTTGTGTTTGGTTAGTCGCTTGCGATTTCTGCAATTCTCAACAAGCTTCTCGTGAATTTCAGCCACTGTCCAATCTTTCAGCTGCTTACATTTGAATATGAGCGACAGTTCAGGATCAGGGCAGTTCTGGATAAACATGGCAGCTAGATCACCAGACAGAGAGTCAAAAGCCTTATTTTGTCTCTTTAAAGAGTCCTCTGTCATGTCCAAAGCTTTGTTAAGTCTCAGCCAATAGTCAAAGGGATGTTCGTCAGGGTGGGGCACCGTAGCATAAAAGTCTGCTAAGGGCAAGCTAGAGGACATAGTATCACTGAAGTGCTGCTTCAGTATCTCAAAAATGGGCTCAGGTCCTGTAGTCAGATTTAAAACTGGCTTACTGCGTATGCCAACTTTAACTACTTCATGTGCCCTCCCCACCAGCTTAGAGATCACCTCATCAGCCTGTTCAGCCACAGGGATGTCTTTCTTTCTCATATAAGTTAACATCATAACCTCCCACTCTTGGACTGAACATGAATCATGATCCCCTTTAAAACTCACAGGTTCTTTCACATCAGGGCGAACAATGACATTTAACATGGTAGACTCGTTAGCTGTAGCTCCAACCACCCCTGGACCCACTGTATTACTCAAACGGGTCTCAATGCAAGCTGCAATACTTTCACCTATTGAAACTCCAATTCGTGAAGCTATGTCACTCAAAAGTCTACCATCAACTTCACACTGTGGAGCATTAACAGTGTCATTAACTCTTTCACCCACATAAACAAAATTTGATTTTGGTGTGGATGCTTCTGGGGTATTCAAATACAAACCCCTACCTCTGGCAACTGCAGGCATAGGAGTAAACATTTCAAACCCCCTCCCCCTACCAAAATAATTATTGCTTGCCATAACTCAGCCCTTAATGATCAAAAGCAAAAAAAAAAAAAAATATATATATAATAATAATTTTCAGTTATTATTATTAATTATTATTATTATTAATTATTATTAATTTGATCACTTACAAATTAAACACGAGCAAAAGTGCACCTTCAACAAATCAACAAGAAAAACCTGAATGAAAAAGCTGTAAAAACATTAAAACTTATTTTGTCTCAAAGTGCCCCTCCTTCAGAGAGCGCAGCGCAGAGAGAGAGAGAGAGAGAGAGAGAGAGAGAGAGAGAGAAAGAAGAAAAAAAGACCTCCTGTATGTGCAGCCACAGCGCTGCACAATCAACACAAAACGGTTAAAATGAATAAAAAAATAGCTCCACACTTTTCAGACTGGCCACTGCACTACCAGACTGAGCAGCGAAGAATCCACACGGGGCTGCGGTACCGGCCGGGTCTGATGAACGGGACAGATGCGCGCGCAGCCACCAACTGCCGCGGCTCCAGGGTGTAGACGCAGCCCACCAACTGCCGCGGCTCCAGAAAGTAGACGCAGCCACTCGCGCTGGAGAAGTTGAAGAACGGGTCACAGGCACCAATGTAACCTCATCAAATGGTGAATTCGTTCAGAATAAATCAGGTCTGCGTTGTGTTATTAAAGGACAACACCCACCGTGACAGTAACAATTCACCATATTGGAGAATTACTGTAGTATTTTATGAATTTTATTTTCATTTTTGCATTTGGGCCAGGCGAGGGTTAAAAAAAAAAAAAAAAAAACCCACTCCCGAATGAATCCGGAAACCTGGCCGAAAAGTCCCGAAGGGTCATGCCTTTCGTTACATTGATCTCCACCCAGAAAGCAAGGCAGAAGGTAGGAGTGAGTTTCCATGGAGGTTTATGAGAGTGAGAGTAAAACTGCATATTTCCTGGTGCATTTTTGTGTACAACTGGACCAGTGGTCTGCTTTTATTTATTATTTATTTTATAGACCTTTTTAATAAGATATAACACCGCTGCGACTGTTGCTGGCTGCTCTCCTCTCCTCTGCCCAGAGAGGAGCGAGCCGCGCGGCTTCTCCCTGGCTCCCCGTTCCGCTGCGGGTCAGCTTTGAAGTTCGTGCTGGGGCTCGGTTCTGTCCAGCCTTGTTGCTGGAGCACGGGGAAGCACAGAGAGCACGGGGAAGCCCGCGCGCGATGGTACATCCAGACCGACAGAGCTCCGCGCTGCGGCTGCCTTTCTACTCCCGACCTGTCTGGTCAGGGGAGAGAATAAAAAGGCGATGCGGAAATGAATGAATTTGTCGCGATCAAGCGAATTAAACTAGTATGTCTACGTGGATGCTGCTCAGAATATGACAGACATCAGTGAGCGACCGCTTCTCTTTTTTTTTTCCTCTCTTAGAGCAGCGGTCATGGAAGTTGATGAAGGCTTATTAAAACTCCGCCTGTAACTCCAAGGCGGAATCTTTAGTGATGTGAATGCCCATATTTGGAGAGGGGCAGATCTTCCCGGAGCTTCTGCTAAAATCTGCTATAAATCATGAAATAACACATTTTGCATTATTTCTCTACAATATAAATAAACGCTCCTGTATTATTTTTAAATAAACTAATAAATATTAATGGCGATGCAATTTGAAAACATGGTGGGTCATGGACTTTAAGGACCAGGAGACAGGATGAGGTGAAACGTTGTTTATCTGTACAGAACAGAATATGGACTGATCATAAATCAGGTTCATCACAGCGGGTACAGCACCTCATGCCCATCTCGTATGAACTGGCCAACTGCCGTATTTACAACATTAATATTAAACAGAAATACAAATAAATAAAATAATGTGTACCTGTACAGAACAGAATATGGACTGATCATAAATCAGGTTCATCACAGCGGGTACAGCACCTTATGAGGAAAATCATTTCATGTCAGCATCAAGCTAACATAATATTTTACTGGAGCGTTTAACTCAGTGGACCTACCTCATGCCCATCTCGTATGAACTGGCAATGAGATGTCTGTGTTCACAATATTTATAACCGCCAATCAGCCAGAGGGGGCGCTGTTTCACCCATTACACATGAACCTAAACTTGGAAGTAATGACAAGTGGAATTATATTCAATATTAACTATGTTACACTAGCGCTACTACGAACACTCGTTTTTCATCACAAATGTTCATACTAGTTCATGAACATGCTCAGAAACTTGTTTCCAAACGGTTAGCTAACACACTTTCATCTAAAAACACATAGCTGTATTTTTTGTACGTTCTTTACAAATTTACTGCTCGTTCGCCAGCTCGTAAGTCCGGAACCTCGTAAGTAAGAGCGCTCGTAAGTCGGGGACTACCTGTACATAGTTCCCAGACATGTGACTAGAATTCCGGAATTTCCGACATTTTAATAGGATAAACCGACGCGAGCAACCAGAGCTAAGCTAAGCTACTCTTGACCAAGGTGCATATATAGCAGTGGTTGGAGTTGAGTTGGAGGAATAAATCATGTCAGACAAAGCGGTACTGCCTCCTGGTGGAGAAGGGAAACAAGTTGTGAGTTGGAGGAATAAATCATGTCAGACGAAGCGGTATTGCCCCCTGGTGGAGAAGGGCAACAAGTTGTCACCAAGAAGTTACCGGTACTGATATCGTTGTCCACAACGAAGCAGTTTTGCAGCTTTAAATCCATGGATGGATGCTTAATAACCAGTAACAGAGTTATGAAGGACGTTCAGAGCTCGTCCTTGCTGTCTTCATGTTAATAACTGTTCTGATGACTGGCAGAGTAAGTGATTACACGTAGATGTCCTTCGTAGCTACAGCAGCTAAGCTAGTCTTTGCTAAAGTAAGATCGGTGTTGTTTACTGCGTGCTAAGCTCACGTAGCTTGAGCTACAGTAAATATCAGCGCATTTTAATGTAACAAAGAATAGCTTAGCTAATGTAACTTGTGCCACAGTAAATATCAGCCATGTGTACTTTAGTTAGCTACATCGGCTAAGCTAATCTGTGCTACTTTAAAGATTGTTGCTACTTCAGCTTAATTGATGAGCTTGTTAGTAAAGATGGCTGATATTTTTCACATTACCACATTATCTATTTAGCCTATGACTGCATTTCATACTTAAATAAGTGTTAACAAAATAAATTAGTTATAATTATTGCTCAGTCATAGTATTTTTAACGTTTCTCAGTAAATGTCACTGATATTTATTTTCTACTATGATCTGCCTTTGTTAATAAAGTTAGTGGTGAAAAGTTACAATTTGGTAACTCCTTTTAATCCATTAGTGAAAGCCTGAAAGCATTTTAATAGTTTTCTCCCTTTGTGTGGTATTTCTGTGTAAAGGTTCTTAGTCCCAGGAGTTGGATGAAGCTGGATGGATGAAAGATGGACGAATCTGCTTTTCAAGTACATTTGGTGTTGCTGTGAAAACATGCATTGCTAAATGTACGTGCTTACCTTTAGTTTGAATAAAACAGTTGTACCAAGTTTCACCTTGTTTATTTCAATAATTAAGATATGTTGTTTAATGTCCAATAATGAGAAGTTCTACTGCACATAAATAAAACTTAGATGCAGTGATTGCTCTTTTGGCAACTTACCAGTTTAGTGTTTTATTGACGTACAAAACATAAAAACATGCATGTTGCTGTTCATCCTCCAGGAGTAGACTGATAAAATACAGAATAAAAGCTATAATTATAAATTCAAAACTATTTAAACTGAATACAATATGAGAACTGTGGTTGATTTTATGTATTTTAATGAAATTATTTGGCTACAGAATACCAGATCAAAACACTCTTCAACAAGGAATGATGGATCCGAGCGCAGTTTCTGATTTTAGACAAATGAACAGATTTCTCGTCATGTGGGACCACCAACTGCGCCAACCCCTCCGGATCTGAGACTGGACGCAGGCGTAGGATCTGAGACTGGACCCGGGTCTACGAGCTTTTCCCTCATCTGTACCTTAAGGGAAAAAAAGATTAGTAAACATTGTCATTTTTTGCATCACAAAGTTTAAAATAAGACTCCAAGTTTGCTACTCAAAGTAGGAAAAATAAATACAGTTACACCTTTTTACTCATTCACAAAAATAAATGAAACCATTGCAGATATGTTCTTGTTTTTGATTTTGTACATCTACCTTGTGGTGTTTTGCTAGTTTTGATACTTTGCATTTCACTTTCTATTTCTCTCCTATGTTTTTTTTCTGTTTGTTGTTTAAGGAAATTCTACCATTGCTGTTCATCATTCTTTAGTTTGTAGCAGGTCGCTTTTGTAAATGAGCCCTTGAGGCTCAATGAGATTTACCTGACTAAATAAAGGTTGAATGAATGAAAAAAATGTTCAATTTTATATTGATTTTAGTAAATTTATCTTTACTAGTGTCATTACCTGCTGTTTTTTCCTCTGCTGTTATCAGAGTACCGGTAAGTGTGTCTGTCAACTTCAGTGTGGGGTTCTGGGGCCTCATGTATCAACCATGCGTGCGCACAAAAACATTGCGCACGTCACTTTCCACGCAAAGTGGCGTATGTATCAAATCTGATATGAACGGGAATATCTGCGCATCCACGTAGAAATCCACGGCTGCTCCCCTGTTGGCGTACGCACGTTTCTGTGGTTATTGTTCCTTTGGCGACACTTACAGGTGATCTGTGAAACCGTGTCCACGATGTGAAAACAATCATAAATCCCACCAAACACACATGATTAACGATTATTACATCCACATGGACGCAATTAGATGAGTGGATATAAAAGCATGCGCCAGATAGTGGCAACAATATTGACAACAATGAGATGTAATTTCTTTAGATAAGAAGTTAACCAAGGTGTATTAACACGCCTACGTTTAGGTCAGTGGGTAAAGCGCTTGCCTTTAGTTCCAAAGGTCGTGAGATCGACTCCCGCATGGTACAACGTTTTTCTTTTTTTTTTCGTTCCAGATTGAAATACACATGAAAACTATTTACAAAACAATAAATCGTCTGCTTCCTTTCATTTCATGTATTGTTCTATTTCTTGTTGTTTCATTCAATAGTTTTCCTGTGGTCTTTAAATCTGGAATGAAAAAAAAAAACATTGTACCAAGCGGGAGTCGATCTCACGACCTTTGGGACGAAGGGCGGGCGCGTTCGCCACTAAGCTATACAGGCATGTTAGATCAGCTTGGTCAACTTCTTATTTAAAAGTGGATGGTTTGTTTTGCACTGTGCGTGCCGAATGAAGCCTTTTTCCGTGCTTCTCTGCCTCACTCAGAAGTGATTTCTGTTCACAGTCCGTGAAGTTCCTCTTTTTTCCACGTTCCGACATGGTTTGCAATGGAGCAGAGACGACATTCCTGTCGTGCATGGCATATTTGAATGACTTTGCATATTCATACGGAGGCGTGTCAAGGGCGGAGTCGGCCACTCTCTCATGTGCGCTGAATTCCACGTTGATTGTGTTGTACATAAGGAATGTGCGTGGATTCCGGTGTACGCACAGTTTGATAAATCTGGATTTTTTTGTGCGTGGACACTTTTCTGGATTTGTCCGTACGTGACTTTTCAGTAAGAAATCTACGCAAGTCTTTGTACATGAGGCCCCTGGTCACGAGTGAGGGAAGAATGGAGCATGAGCTTGACAGACGGATTGGTGCAGCATTTGCAGTATTACGGAGTCTGTACCGGTCCATTGTGGTGAAGAGAGAGCTGAGCTGTAAGACCAGGCTGTCCTGAACAACATAAAAAATTTAACAGAAGCAATTATTCAAATGTTGGAAGTTATACCCAAAACATTACTTTTTAATGTAATTTTTTTCTGAACAGACACATTCCCAATGCTTTATTCACACATGAAAACAAAAGGGAACCAAAATCAAAACAATGACAATGTCGCAGTGTTCAAATATTATCTATTTGAAATATAATGTGTATGTATACATACACAGTTGTATGTATATACAGTACATACAGCATTATATACTGTGTACTCTCAGCTCTGCATGTACATACTGTGAACTCTCAGTTACTGCCACATCAAATTTTAGCTCAAAAACTGTAAAACTGTCAGTGATACAAACATTTTTGTTTCCAATATATTCAGGTAGCGATAGGGGCCATCTTAAATTGAGTTATCATAAAACTTATCAGTTGTAAATGTCCGTCCAGTGATTAGTTTCAGAAAGTTTCATATAAATCTGTCCCTGCTGAAACCCATCTGTTCTCTCTGGCGTTTCATACTGTGTGAGCTGACTTTGTGTACCGGTGCATGTATATATTTTATCCTGTGTTTTCATTTTAATGCTGTTCTTTTACATTTTTATTATAATTTCACTGCTGTAAATGTCATAGTTTTACCATTAGTGTGTGTTACTGTTTCTGTAATTTTATTGTGATGCACCAACTGTGACTTGACTGTCGTGTGGGTCCATGAGTTATTTTGCTAACAGACAAACAGACTAACTACAAGTGTTAACGTGTGTGTCAGCCTGATGTCACAGGGTAAATAAAGGTTCAAAATACATTACAAGCAGCTTCCTAACAACAGAGAGTCGAGGCTAAATACGAGCAAGGCACTTTGTTGTAGTGTGTTACGGTGTAGATGTTGGCATGTTAGCATAGCGTTGCTAAGCTAGCGACAGTAACAGAGGAGCTAGATCATGAAAAAACTGTTCAAACACACACAGTTTCGCTAAGTTATTCACATTAAATTTAGGTTTACCTGACAAAAAGTGATCGGAGCATATTTTTGATGTTGACGACGGCAAATCCTTGCGGTTGTTCTTACACAGCCAGACTCGCCGACGTTCAGTGGTGAGCGCTTCTGCATCTGGTCCTTCATGCTTCCTTATTTTCGGAATTACGTAAAACTTATGCTTGGCAATTGCTCGATTGGTACAACCACTAACCCAACACGAAATAACCATTGCAATTATTTACAAACAAACAACCGCGAAAAATACACTGCTCGTAACCTACGCTGCTACTAGTGGTCAGGAGTGGAAGTATCGCCAACCAAAATGGTGGACAACCCGGAAATGCCCATTATGTGACGTCACATGGGAACGATGTATACGAGGTCAACATGGGACAGGAACGAGCTTCCTAAAACATGAACGATGCATTTAATTGCACATCTGAGTGTTGTTGTTTTTCTCCAAAACAGCTCAGCAGCAGTTCAAGGATGTGCGATATCTTTTATTTAAATCAAGTGTTTGATAGCAGGAAGGAGACTCCGCCTTGTAAAAGCAAGAAATAGTTATTTATTTATTGCTGTTCAAGATTACTGTGTATGGCGCACAGTCCTTTGTTTTGGCAGCTCAAAAGGCAAAGGCCAACAAGAATGTTTTGTATGTGTGTGTATGTGGGGGCAGGGGGTGGGGGGATGTCTGTCTGTCTGATTTTGAAGTACCCGGTACCTTTTAAATGGCAGGCCAAACCTTAATGAAACTTGGTAACAGAAACTGTTGGATTTGCATCTAAAACTGATTAACTTTTGGAGCCAATCCGATAAGAAATGGCATCCACAAACAAATGACTACAGAAAACATAATGGTAGAAATTCAGTCAATTTGACAGATATTGTGCAAAGATTTGGCATAGTTGTAGCTCAGAATCATTCACAACACTCCCTCCAAGTATTGCACATTGCACAAGATCTTTGTGAAATTGAGAAGTCCATACAGTAGTTAGGTAATGGAATGGTCCTTGAAAATGTTCCTCACCCTGCCCAGGCAGTGCTTGCGGTAAATGCATTCAGTTTTATTAACCTTTATTTAACCAGGCAAATCCCACTGAGATCACAGATCTCTTTTGCAAGGGAAGCCTGGACCTGAAGGCAGCCTAACATTCATGGTTTTGGTCTGTGGGAGGAAACCGGAGTAGCTGGAGAAAACCCACGCAAGCACGTGAAGAACATGCAAACTCCACACAGAAAGACCCCAGTTCCAACCAGAGATTGAACCCAGGACCTTCTTGCTGTGAGGCAACATTGCTAACCACTGAGCCATCATGCTGCTACTTGTGGTTAACTGAGTGCCAGTGATGTGTTGAGAAGTTTTCATCACCCACTGGAGCGCCTTACGGTCAGGTGCAGAGCAGTTGCCTTGCCATACCATACTGAGATGAAATTTGTGGGAATGCTCGTGAGGGAACAGTGATAGAAGTACAGCAATATCCTTGAGAACAGGTGAGCTTTTGTTAGTCTCCATACAAAATGAAGACACTGTTGCACCTTCTTAACCAGAATTGAGGTGTTAAGTGACCAAGAGAGATCCTCAGAGACGTGAGTAGTCAGGAACTTGAAGCCGGACACCCGTTCCACCATAGCTCCATTCACATTGACAGGAAGTGGACCTGACTCCTGGGCCTTGCCACTCCTAATGTCCACAATGATCTCTTTGATTTACAGTAGTCCCTCACTTATCACGGGGGTTACATCTCAGACACCCCAGCAACAGGTGAAAATCTGCGAAGAAGGGGTGTTAATATTTATTTTTACATTTACAGTAGTCCCTTGTTTATCACAGGGGAGCTGTACCCTGAAGCCCCGTGATAAGTGAAA
>JBBPBX010052035.1:12548-24362 GCA_038048925.1 Garcialebias charrua
ATATATATATATATATATATATATATATATATATATATATATAATATATATATATATATATATATATATATATATATATATAATATATATATATATATATATATATATATATATATATATATATATATATATATATATATATATATATATATATATATATATATATATATATATATATATATATATACATACAGTATATATATATATATATATATATATATATATATATATATATATATATATATATATATATATATATATATATATATATATATATAAAGGTGTTTTAACCCCATCCCACACTTTCGCAATATTTTAAACAATGTTTCTAAACGCTCTAAAAGAGCACAGCATGTCATGATTTCATCTCTCTGCCTCGGCTGCACTCTGCCATCTGCCAGTGCTCTTGGCCATGCCCACTTCTCTGCTGCATAGCGGAAATATGACAGCTGCAGGAGGAAGCTTCTCCTGCAAGCTGTGGGTTGCACACAGGTGCAGCAGGTTGTTTTTTCTGCATGCAGCTGTATAAGTTCTGTGAGATTAATAGATCGTTATTTCTTACTTGGCGTTGCAAAAACTATGTTTAGCTCATCGGTTCTTCTGCTAGTGTTTGCTCTCTCCATTACTGTTCTTTGACTTTTGGCAGAAAGCAGCGTCCGGACAGTGGCGGACTTAGACATTTTGGGGCCCCAGGCAAACCTTTGTAAAGGGGACCTCCCCAAGTCAGCCTAAATGTACCATTAGGCCCTGCCCTGAAGGTCAAAGATTTTCATGTTGATACTCTAATACTGGGAACTAGACAATAAAAACAACCATTTTTTTCTACTTTAATAAGGTACAACTATCCTTTAAAGTCTTTTTACGTTTTTCCGCTCCGCTTTCGTATCTTCGCGTTGGCTTCATCTGTTTTCCATCTCCTCTGTCTTCCCGCTCAAGCATACTGAGCACTTCCTGGATTTTTGGGTGATGTGTAACGCTCATTAAGGCTAGGCGCCTGACCACGGCCAGATATGGTAAATAGGCAGTCAGAAAAGGTTCAGCTGAGGAGCCTGTTGTGTGAATAAAACACCATCAGACAAGAAGCAAGTTTTAAGTTGTTTGTATTGTATAGACTTAGGAAGGTATTTATAATAATATTGTTTGTAATAATAATCATTTTCTTTGAGTATAACCAATAGACAAAATACACACAACAAAACAGACCCTGATTACACCCAAGAGTTCTTTTTTTCTATTTTAAATCAGTTCTTGAATCCCGGATGATTAAAGGTCCATCAATCAATAATCTGGTAGTTTGTAGTTCATGATCCAGGGTAATATGTCCAGAAAAAAACAAATAGTTTGGTGAAATTTAAGTCCTACCGCACAGCTGCAGTGATCCGGTAGCTCGCCATCCTGGGTGGGAACAAGGGGTGAAAAAAGCCCTGACCTAAACAAGGTCATAAACAAAACAAAAATTAGCATTACTATATACACAGGACTAAACTGTTATCAAAAATAGTTAAGCATTCACATAGTTAATTCGATGTGGTCGAATTAACTTGTGGGGACCCCTTCGATGTGGTCCCCCCTCGGCTTCTAAAGGAGGTTTTTCACACTCTAGGTCCTGCCATTCTCTCTATTGTTAATAGCAGTCTATCCTCGGGTGTGGTGCCAAAATCATTAAAACATGCTGCTGTTCAACCTCTCCTGAAAAAACCAAACCTCGACCCGTCAGTATTATCCAACTTCAGGCCTGTCTCCAGACTCCCATTTGTTTCTAAACTTCTAGAGAAAATAGTTGAGTCCCAACTAAAGTGCTTCCTGGAGGATCACGCTATCCCCGAGCTATTCCAGTCTGGCTTCAAATCCCTCCACAGCACTGAGACTGCCCTACTGAAGGTTTTTAACGACATCTTTCTATCCACAGATACTGGTGACTCTGTGCTGCTTGTCCTATTGGACCTCACATCCGCTTTCGACACCATTGACCATGAGATCCTCATTGCTAGGTTAGAGCAGTGGGTGGGCATCTCAGGATCAGCCCTAAACTGGTTCAGATCCTACCTCTCTGACAGGTCTTTTTGTGTGTCCATCAACGATTTTACTTCTGCAGTGGCGGCTCTTAAATGGGGGGTTCCGCAGGGGTCCATCCTGGGTCCTCTCTTGTTCTCCTTATACCTGCTGCCACTCGGTGCTATCTTCCGGAAACACAATATACCTTTCCACTTCTACGCTGATGACTGTCAAATCTACTTCCCCCTAAGACAAAATGGTACAGGCTCTATTCAACCTCTGCTCGACTGCCTGGCTGACATCAGGGACTGGATGGCTTTAAATTTCTTAAGCTTCAATGATAAGAAGTCTGAAGCCATATTGTTCCTTCCCAATGACACAACCTCAAACCACTGCATTGACCTGTCTGCTCTACCCCTGTCAGAAAAACAAAAAGTCAAAAATCTGGGAGTGATAATGGATCCTTCCATGAAACTCAACAGTCATGTAAACATGATTGTCAAATCCTGTTTTTTCCAGCTGAGGCGTCTGTCTAAGCTGAAGCCCATATTATCCAAAAAGCACCTGGAGACAGTGATTCACGCATTCATTACATCTAGGCTTGATTACTGCAATTCACTTCTGTTTGGCGTCAGTCAAGCCACCATTGCACGATTACAACTGGTTCAGAACGCAGCTGCCCGATTTTTAACCAGCACACGCAAAAGAGAGCACATTACACCAGTCTTGGCCTCCCTTCACTGGCTACCGGTTCATCTTCGAATCCAATTCAAAATTCTCATGTATGTCTACAAATCGCTGAACAGTCTCGCCCCCGCCTATCTCTCGGATCTGATACACCCATATGTCCCTCCACGTGCTTTGAGGTCAGAGGATCAGGTACTCTTAATAGTTCCAGAAACTCGCCTTAAGCGCAGGGGTGACAGAGCGTTCTCTGTAGCAGGCCCAAGACTCTGGAACGAGTTACCGCTGCTCATCAAACAGGCCCCCTCCCTCTCGGTTTTCAAATCCCGGTTAAAAACTCACTACTACTCCATTGCTTTCAATGCCAGCTGATGTGTACTGGATCGTTTGATTTATGATCTGCAATGTTTTTATGTTTTTCGTGTTGTACTTCATTGTATGTGTTGCCTGTTGCGTGTTTGTTTGTCCAGCACTTTGGTGGACTTGTTCCTGTTTAAAGTGCTTTATAAATAAAATGGTATGGTATGGTATGGTAGTTAAACATTCACAAAAACAAATAAAATAATTCCAGCAGGTATTTTTCAAGAATCATTCAAATGTCCTGTTAAGCACCTTGGTCAATGCAAGGCATTGTAGGAAGGTGCTATACAAATAAAGTTTATTATTATTATTATTATTATTATTATTATTATTATTATTATTATTATTATTATTATTATTATTATTATTATTATTATTATTATTATTATTATTATTATAACTTCAATTCAAAGACCACATCAACAGTACAGATCAAATTAAAGTTACAGATCAAGTTTTAAAGTGCACTTCCAAGTTGTATCCAAGTTTAATTCATATAAGAGTCAATTAAGCTTAATTTACTTCAATATTGTTTCAAAAAACAAATAGTAATTTATTTTGTTTTGTTGCGCAACCCAAAAGAAATTAACCAATTCCAAATTTCTATAGGCAGTCAACAGATTTAATGAAAAGTAACTAAAATGATCCTAAAAGGATGAAATTACAAAAATCAAAGGATTTATTTAATACTTTACGTATATATATTCTATTCGGCCACGAAATTAACAAAAAGAGAATGATCTTTTAATCACTAAGACCACTTTTAAATCTCAAATACATAAATGGAGTGGGCGTGTCGCCACCGCATTTCTATTTCATAAAAGGAACCCAAATACATAAAACAAACGACTCACCGTCGAGTGGTTGACACAAAACACCCAATACAATCCTCCGGCCGCGTTAATTTGGCTTGATACAGCGGGGTTCTCTCATGATTTATGAAGACGCCAAGCACAACCAGCTAGCCACAGCGTTAGCACCCGAGTTCACCTCTGACCCGGAAGATGTCAAGATGGAATAGTCCATTTTTAGTAGGGGGATACAGAAATCGACCGGTTTTTGTATTGCGTTTTTAATAATCGTTTTCATCGTAACTATAATTATTTTTATGTTAAACGTACATTAACAAGCAGGAGCAATGTTAGGGATGTAGGTGACTGGCCGGGGCGGGGCCGGGGCCCCTGCTTATTGGGGCCCCCATCACGTAAACAATATTAAAGTTTACAATCATGTATCGTGTACAATCTTTTGTTGAAAACCCATGAAAGAGTGCATTTGTTAAAGTCAACCTGCAAAGTATAGAAAGACTACTGTATTGGTATTAAGCACCAGATCGTTGATTCATGGCAATAACTAAAAAAAGAAAGTTGTAAAAATCCCAACAAAAAGGTAGGGAAACATATTTTCCCATAACAATTAATGCCTTGAAGGTGTTTTGTTATTATTATTATTATTATTGCCAGTGTTGTAAACTTATTACATGCATTCCAACTGAACCAAACCCTGCAATAGCAGTGCAATGTCACCATCATTATGGCAAACAAAATGTGGGGAAAAAACAGGGTGCAGAACCTCAGTGATAGATCTGTATGACTGGAGTTTGATCCCAGTTACCAATTATGTGGTTGCTATAGCCGTTTTCGCACTGCACAGCCCTCCCCGGCCCAGCTTGTCCCGGGTTGTCCCTGAGCCCAGCCTGGCCCGCCCCCGCTCATTTCGCATTGTGCGGAGAGCCACCTTGAAGTGGGTGGGGAGTTCTCTTGAAGTGGGTGGGGAGTTCTTGTAAGTGTGCGCGCTTGGTGTGTGTTAAGAGAGGTGGAAAGAGAAGGGATGGAGACGCTGCTAATGTCGAACCGGTTAACACCATAGACTTAATATAACTGTGGTCAGTGGCGGACTTAGACATTTTGGGGGCCCAGGCAAACCTTTGTAAAGGGGCCCTCCCCCAAGTCAGACTAAATGTACCATTAGGCCCTGCCCTGAAGGTCAAAGATTTTCATGTTCATAGTCTAATACTGGGAACTAGACAATAAAAACAACTGTTTTTTTCTCTACTTTAATAAGGTACAACTATCCTTTAAAGTCTTTTTGCAAAACATGTTTTATTATTATCTCGGGGTCTTGTTCACGAATGAGGGAAAACTGGAGCGTGAGATCGATAGGCGGATAGGTGCAGCGTCCGCAGTGAAGCGGGCGCTGTACCGGTCTGTCGTGGTGAAGAGAGAGCTGAGTCGAAAGGCAAAGCTCTCAATTTACCGATCGATCTACGTTCCCACCCTCATCTATGGTCATGAGCTTTGGGTTATGACCGAAAGAACGAGATCTCGGATACAAGCGGCTGAAATGAGTTTTCTCCGCAGGGTGTCTGGACTCTCCCTTAGAGATAGGGTGAGAAGCTCAGTCATCCGGGCGGGACTCAGAGTAAGTACAAAATTACACCACACGCGTTGTGGCTCCGCCCCGCTCCGGTCCGACCTCCGCAGCAAATAAGCACCCATTATAATCAATGACAGAGTTTACACTGGCTCCGCAAGGCGGCGGCGAGCTGCGGAGAGCGGACGGCAGTCCGTCAAAATTAGAAATTTTTCTATTTCTGCCGGACGCCGGAGCTGTGCCGGAGTCAACTTTTGAAGATTACGTCGCACCAACAGGAAAAGGAACGAGCACAACTTCCGTATTTACAAAATAAAATCACCACGGGCGGACTTAATCCTAGCTCTATACGGATTTATTTGTACAAAAATGCTTTCAAACTATCATTTATGACTACGCCTACAAACGCAATACAAGAAATAAATAAATAAATAAAGTATTTTATTCTGAAATGTAATACATCACTTCCTGTTGCTCAAACCATGTCCTGTCGCTCATTTACGAGAGAAGATCAAGGCAGCAGTCTCTACTGTTGTTCTCCTTCTTCCACCGAATGAATTGTTTTGTTCTGACTTACTTATTTATCACTTGATTTATCGCGCGATCCCGCAAATCCCGCGCATGCGTCTAGGAGCGGCGCATGCAGGCGGACCTGAGCTGAGCGGAGGTAGTGGAAATTGGAGTTTGAGACGCTCAGCTGCGACCTGCGGAGCGGAGCGGACCGTATGTAGTGTAATTTTGGGGTAAGAGTAGAGCCGCTGCTTCTCCACATTGAGAGGAGCCAGTTGAGGTGGCTCGGGCATCTGGTTAGGATGCCTCCTGGACGCCTCCCTGGTGAGGTGTTCCGGGCATGTCCCACCGGGAGGAGACCCAGAGGAAGACCCAGGACACGCTGGAGGGACTATGTTTCTCGGCTGGCCTGGGAACGCCTTGGGATTCCCCCAGAGGAGCTGCTCCAAGTGGCTGGGGAGAGGGAAGTCTGGGCCTCCCTACTTAGGCTGCTACCCCCGCGACCCGACCCCGGATAAGCGGAAGAAAATGGATGGATGGATGTTTTATTATTGCAATAAAAGGCTCTAAATCAAGTCTTACACCAAAATTCTTTTTTTTTTTTCCATTTATAGATGGCCTCCCTTCACACCTTATAGCCATCCTCTCACTCCAATATGTATTTTTTTTTATTTATTTATTTTATTTTATTTATTTATTTTATTTTTATTTATTTTTTTTTTTAATAGAGAGAAAGAAAGAAAAGAGAAAGTGAGACAACAAAACAACAATTATCCACAAAAAGAGCACAAGGCAAACACACCAAACCTCCGTCCACAATCCTGCAAAGCACATGACAGAACACAGCAACGAAACATACAAGCATAAAGACTGATAATATTCATGACCTTGCAGTAGATTTCTATAAATACACATACCCATACCTACAAATATATATACAGTATACATACATATATATTTATATTCATTTATATACCCATCTACATATATCTACATATACATCCCTGCATCCATTTGTGTGTGGTTGTGAGCATGCATAAGTGAATAAGGTTCCTCCAATAGAACATTTAGTAGCGATTGTGAAGCATCAGAGATCCGTCCCCCCAAAGCCCGAGACAGACGAAGGGGCGATCAAAGCCCAAGACCCCAGGAAGGACCCCGAGCCCAGAGTCCCCAGGACCACCCGAACAGGACGAGCCACTCGTCCACTCCCCAGATCCGACCAAGGGGAAGAACCGGACGAACCCCACCAGGGACCACACACAATGACCCCCCGGGGTCAACAGCGACAATACACAGGCCCCCGCCGGAGCCCGCTGCACCGACGTAGCCCCAGGGCCGGTCACCGAGGCCCGGGCACCGGGGACGCCCATCCCTCAGGTCCAGACCCGACAGGACCAGAGGACCCGAGCCCCACCAGGCAGCCACCAGGCCGAGCCGACAAACGCCCAAGCGCCCAGCCCCAGATAGTGAGGGCCCCAAGCACGCCCGCAGGCAGAGGAACACCCACCAGGGGGCCACGTGGCAGGAGCGCGACACTAGGTAGCCTCAGAAGTATCAGAGAGGGGGCAGTCCAAGTCCCAGCCTGACACTTAAACATTCATACACAGACACACTCATTCAGACCCACCCTCATCCTCACCCGTCAGTCACAGAAAGACAAACAATAACGACACGCTCCATTCATAATCCCGATGCACACTTTTTTTCACTTTTCAAAATTCAACAACACTAAATAAACACAAACGAATAGAGAGGGTAGATGTGAGCAATACAGTAGAAATATATTTTCCTAAATTATAAGATTTTCACAACTTTAATTCTTTTAACGTTATATTACATATTCTGTAACAGGGAACAGTTGTTAGATCAATGTGAAAAAGTGAGTGTGTGTAGTTGAGATGTGGTACTTTGAGATGAATTCACACACTGGCTTGATATGAACAGCAAGATGTCCAGGCATGAGACACTTTTTACAGCATTAAGTGATCATGAATTACCTTGATTATTCAGCTGGACTTCTATGAAAGTTGTCTTCTGTCTTGTTTCTGGTCTTTAATGATGCATGTTTAAAGACTGCATCTGAAAAAAAAACAAATATGTTAGTGTTGGAGGAAATAAAAGAAAAAATAAGACATTATTACATTTAACACATGTGAAGGCTCTCATTTATCCAAGTTTCCATAATTAAGACTGAAAGTTTTGACTTCTTTTTAAACCTTAAAACTTACACAGACTGTAAGACGTACTGTAAACTAAATGACTCAAATAATGTCACAGATTTTTCCACCTGGATTATTGAGCATGCATCAGGGAATGTCACTTTTCATTTATATCAATTTTTACATTTTAGATAACATTTTAATTTAGCAATCCTAGCCTTTTGATTCTGTTGTTTTAAACTAACAGTGGCATTTCTGTCCAAAGCAAACCAGTCATTATTAAAAAACACATTTTTGCATTACTCTGAAAGCTATAAGTTGTGCTTTATAATGTATTTAATGGAGGGACTATGGACCAAATAACAAAACAATGATAGTCTGATGAAGTTTTAACAGTCAAATATTTTGTAAAATGGTTGAGAAAAAAAATTAATAGATAACTGTGGAATATATTAGATCTATTCTATTCAATGTAAAGTCCAAATAATTTAATAATACTGTATACTAAGCAAGCAGGGCAGAGAGCTAAAGTAGGTAAAATATATAATCCCCTCTCTCCTATTTAAGTCAGAAGATTTAGGTCGAATATCTTTTAATATTTTGATACAGAAAGAAAACATGAAAATAGTGGTTGTCTCAGCTGATTACTGTTAGGATTTCTTTTACCCAACCTACAAAATAATTTCTAAAACTCATACCTCATCTTGCTGTGAATCCTCGTCTTTATCTTCGTCTTGTGTCACTGCCTCGGCGCCATAACTTCTTCCTGGATCCGCATGTCCGGTTCCGCCACACTTTCAATGGGCCACCCGTCATTAGCAGTTTAAGTTTTAGAATTAGACCCATGAAAAAAGGTTGTCACTTTCGGTAGTGAAGAAACATACGTTATTGTTTTTTGACGCTTTTTACGTTTTTCCGCTCCGCTTTCGTATTTTCTCGTTCGCTTCATCTTTTTTCCGTCTCCTTCGTTCTCTCCCGCTTCCTTCTCACTCAAACAGCAAGCAAGCATACAGCACTTCCTGGATTAGTGGGTGACGTCATGACGCATGACGGAATAGTCCATTTTAGTAGGGGGGTACAGAACTCAACCGATTTTTGTATTGCGTTTTTAAAGATAGTTTTCATCGTAACTATAATTATTTTTATGTTAAACGTACATTAACAAGCAGGGGCAATGTTAAGGATGTAGGTTACTGGCCAGGGCCCCTGCTGATTGGGGCCCTTGATGATTAGGGGCCCCAGGCAACGGCCTCATTTGCCTACATGGTAGATCTGCCACTGACTGTGGTTAACACAAACTCCTTTTTTTTTCATCCAATAAAAGACCAACGTAAAATAAGTTCAACCAAATGAGGATCGAACCCGAGTTGAGATAAAATTTGGAGTGGCAAATTGACGCGCTTCCAGTGAACCACCGGGTATGTTTCTCTTTCAAGTGGCACTTTTCCTTTTAACGGATTGCCCCTCATAAAATTCTGGCAACGCCCATGTAAAATAAGCTGATTTGTAATCAGTTATTAACAAAAATTTAACTCAGAAACACTAACATATATATTCAGCTAACAAATATTTTTTAGGCGTTTCTGTAGTTACATTTTAATTAAATTCAGCTTGCGCTGAAAAGCGGAAATGCTCTCTATGAGTGCGTGCTTCGTGTTATTTACGTTTTAAAATAAGCTGATTTGTAATCAGTTATTAACAAAAATTAAACTCAGAAACACTAATATATACTGTATATTCAGCTAACAAATATTTTTTAGGCGTTTCTGTAGTTATATTTTAATTAGGGATGCACCGATACCAGATTTTTGAAAACCGAGTACAAGTACAAGTACTTACATTAAAGTACTTGCCGATACCAAGTACCGATACAAGTACTAATTAATATTTTTTTAAATCATTCTAATTAACTTAAACTGTTTATTTTCATTAGACACTTCAAACATAAATAAACAAAGTACATTACTACAGTATTGGTAATCTGTACAGGGCTTAAAGTGAAAAAAAATCCTGAGCCTGAAACTTTTTTGTGTTGTTGATCAAATAAAATCGTAACATTTTGCCAACGTTTATTAAAAATGCTCTCTGAAAAGTGCAAACTGTTTTTAAACAATTCAGCTTCAAGTAACAAGCAAGTGTATTTTAAAGGGTTAAACATCTATGTTTACCTACATAAGTAACTTGATTCAATAACTACTGTAGTTTAGAGAGCAACAAGTCCCAGTTGAATGCATGCAGCTCAAAAACCTGTTTTATTTAACTACAGATTTTATTATTTTATTTAACTTTACTTATTCATGTTCCCCAGAGGGAAAATCAACCTTCTTATTTCAGCTGTCACCCCAGCTGTCACTGACTTTATCTGCACTGAACTCCGTTCAATCCTGCAGAAATAACTTGGAGCCTCTGAGAATCTTCACCAGCAACTTGGAGCCTCCGTCAGAAAGGAGGGGAGGGGGGATTGTTTATGTGTTCAGCAGTGTGTGTGTGTGTGTGGGGGGGGGGGCTGCGCTTTGATTCGCTGCACCCCCCACATCAACACGAAGAGTCCTGCAGCCAAACGGAGTTTGCTGCAGCTCACGCCTCAAAAACACACGCGCGCACACACACAGAAGACCTGCTCTGTCTTTTTTCCGGTCGCTCATTTGAAACACGTACCTTGCGCTCTGTCGCTCGAAAGGGAGGACTCAGAGGAGGAGCGGACACACAGGAGGAGAACGCCGAAGCCGCACGGCTCAGTGCGCGCGCAGAGGACCAGCGGACCAGAGGCATTTTATTTTTTTGTACAAGTTTGGACATACTTTCAGGGCTTAAAGAATGTCCAAACTTGTACAAAAAAGAAAAGTTTTACATTTGAACTCTTACATAGTCAATGAAATGAAATGAAACTGGTATCGGGTCCTGTAGTATCGGAGCCCTTTTATGAGTACGAGTACGAGTAAACGCACATGTTATCGAACCGATACCCGATACTGGTATCGGTATCGGTGCATCCCTAATTTTAATTAAATTCAGCTCGTGCTGAGGTTGTTGTTAGAACGAGTTGATGACTCAACACGCAGCAGTCCCGTCCCTGCTGCAAACAACGAATCAAACGATGAGCAGTACATGACGTCAAACTGGGCCCGGGAGCTCGGCCCGCTTAGAACCTCCGTCGGTCGGGTTCTAAAACTCGGGCTGACGCCGGCCCGAAAAGGCAAATGCGAACATGACGAACCCGGGTTAGAAGCCGGGGAGGGCCGGGCTGGGCCGGGGAGGGCTGTGCAGTGCGAAAACGGCTTATGTTTCCTCTGTTGTTCCCGTGGTGTCTTCCCTTCATGTGCCCAGGTGGAGGGTGACCGGAGAGGAACAGACTTTAGAAACACATCAAGTCAAAAAATATTAAAGATGGCGCTCTACATGTGGTATATGAAATAACACACTTTGTGTTGTGAGGTTGTTGGGGTGTTATATGATTGTTAAGTTTTGTGCACATTTTCAATTACCTGTACAGTTTTATTTCAATTTGTTGACAAAATGTAAATATTTGTTCTGTCTGTAAACATATTGCTGGGTTGCAATCACGTGACCCGGAAGTGGCGCGAAATTCAGATGCGGGGCAGGAAGTGATTTTCCCCAGTTCAAAACACAGCAGAATGGATTACAGCAAGTATGCCAAAGCCCTAAATAAACTGGCGAGGACGAGTTTTGGGTTAACCATTTAGGATCAAAAGAAGCTTTAAATGGTTGT
>JBBPBX010052036.1:0-24362 GCA_038048925.1 Garcialebias charrua
ATTCTTTTTGTAATATTTGGAACAGCAGGTAATATAGACAATTCTCAGATGAACACCAGGGGTCTGCAACCTTTATGATCAAAAGAGCCATTTCTGCACATTTGTTCACTAAATTAAACGTGTCCGGAGCCACAATACCTGCTGCAACTGGGATTCTCAACTGGTGGCCCACAGACCACTTTAAGTTTGTTGGCGGATGCTTTTCTGGAAAGTAGGAGGGCTTTTATAAAACTAAAAATATCTAATGATTTCCAACATTTATTGATATTTTTACACTCTAAGACTAAATAAAAGATGAGATTCTTGTAAAGAAACCATCACCAACAAATTGTTTTTTCACACTATGGGATTGTGGTATTCGTGGGACTCCAGTTTGTTTGTGGCTTCTCGGACTGAAGAAGTCCTTCGGATGAAGGACGAAACGTCTCAGTAAAAAAAAAAAAGAAACCGTTCAGCTGAGCAGACTGAACATTGTTGGATCCAGGCATTAGAACTGATTTGGATTTAGGTTACTGTGGCTAATAGAAGACGGAAGCATAGCTCATTTTATTTTCCTCCCATAACTCACAGCCAATAATGAAATCACGCGCTACTGCCGTTCAGACATGGGAGTAACATCCATTTATCCAGTTTCAGCTTGACCTCAACCTTCTAAAGCAGCAAGCTGCTTAAGAGATATTGAACATTAGCTTTCAGCGCAGGGACACTGCTTAACCAGCTAATTTAAGAAGTCAAATAAGATTTTGGTTGAGATAAAAAGCAGAATCACTAAGCAGATCTTTCCATTGTTCTTCTGTAGCCTTTCCTGCTGTGTATATAAATGACATGAAATCACTTTCTGTGATTTTTACAAAACCCTATACGTACTGTATAACCTTGTAATTTCATTAAGAACATCACACGTTGACAGTGCTATCAGTCACAGCAGAGTCTGAAAGTTTAAACAAAACTTTCCTAAACGCCCTGCTCAACTTCATCAAAATAACTAAAATTACATTTTCTCATAGAATATCAAACCCACTGAAAAACTTGTTAAACCACTGGCTAGGGGGTGAATGTGTGTGTGTTACACCTCATGTCAAGGAGACGTCTGATCCTTATCCAGCTGACTGACGAACTGAAACACTCACTCTCGCTCAGACAAACAGGCCAAAGCTGCGTGCAGCCTTTTTAAATGACTCTTTCATTCTGATTTCTTTTTGTTTGTAGTGATACCAGCCCCTCCAGAGGTATATTTACTGACAGTAATATCAGAGTCAGAGTCAGAGTCAGAGAGTCTTTATTGTCATTTGCACCGCATGTGGTACATGAGATGAAAACGAGATTATGTACACGAGGTCCCAGTTACATCCAACAACAAATGAAAGAGAAAAACAGTAATAACATCGAGAACTAACTAAGAAAAACATCAACTAGTAATACACTAAGCCTAATATAGTGGGAATAAACAGCAGCACGAACATGAGTTTGTATGAGCAGATGGTCACAGATGGTCACAGATGAACACAGCAACAAGAAAACAGATCAGCATCAGCATGATGTGATATTTTGCAGTGTTTATTTTAATTTTATTTTTATTTATTCATGAGTCTAACAGCCTCAGGGTAGAAGCTGTTCCTCAGTCTAGTGGTTCTACACTTGATGCTCCTCAACCTCCGTCCTGAGGGGAGTGGGGCAAAGAGTGAGTGTGCTGGATGAGTGAGGTCTTTCATGATACAGGTGGCTCTTTTCCTGCATCTAGAGGTGTAAATGTCTGTGATGGTGGGGAGACTGACTCCAACAGACTTCTGTGCAGCCTTCACCACTCTCTGCAGAGCTTTCCTCTCTTCAACTGTGCAGCCTCCATGCCACACGTTGATGCTGGAGCACAGGATGCTCTCCACTGCACACCTGTAGAACGAGGTGAGAACTGGGCTGCTCAGACCAGCTCGTCTCAGCCGTCTGAGGAAGTAGAGTCTCTGATGACCTTTCTTGATCAGGCTGGTGGTGTTGTTGCTCCAGCTGAGGTTATCATTCATGTGTACACCCAAGTATTTGTAGCTGGAGACCACTTCCACTGCAGACCCACCTATTATCAGTGGGGCATGGGTGTGTTTGTTCCTTCTGAAGTCCACAATCATCTCCTTTGTCTTCTTCACATTCATGTGAAGATTATTCTCTTTGCACCAGCTCTCCAGGTGTTCCACCTCCTGTCTGTAGCTGGACTCATCATTGTTTGTGATGCATCCCACCACCGCTGTATCATCTGCAAACTTAACAATATGACAGCCTGGAAGTGTGGCTGTACAATCATATGTGAGCAGAGTGAACAGAAGGGGGCTCAGCACACATCCCTGAGGAGAGCCAGTGCTGAGGGTTATGGTGGAGGAGGAGAAGTTGTGGATCTTCACGGACTGTGGTCTGTCTGTTAAGAAGTCTAGTATCCAGTTACAAATAGAGGGGCTTAGTCCAAGTGTAGATAGTTTGTCTATCAGAGTTTGGGGGATCATGGTGTTGAAGGCAGATGTGAAGTCCACAAAGAGCAGACGCACGTATGAGTCTTTCTGATCCAGGTGGGTGAGAGCAGTGTGGACCACGGAAGAAATGGCGTCCTCTGTTGATCGGTTCTCACGGTATGCGTATTGATGAGGGTCCTCATTGATGTTGACGGTTGCCTTGATGTGGGACATGACCAGTTTCTCAAAACATTTAGCGACTATCGGGGTGAGGGCCACCGGTCTATAGTCATTCAGACCAGTCACTGTGGAGCTCTTTGGGACTGGGATGATGGTGGCGGTCTTCAGGCAGGTGGGAACTGACTCCAGTGCAAGTGAGGTGGTGAAGATGTCAGCCAGCACCTCACAGAGCTGGTCCGCACATTCTTTCAGAACTTTCCCTTCAGAACTTTCCCTGGTTAATATGATGGATGGATGAGGCGTTCACTAACAGTGTCTGAATAGTGAGGATGTGTATAAAAGGGGCTAGCAGACAAATGGTAATTACCGCAATGATTTATTTACTCTTTAATAACTATAGTCTGAACCAGGTAGAGCAATTATTCCCTGACATAAACCTGTGAATAGGAAGATGGTGGGGGAGGGGGTTCATCGACAGGCCCATCTTCCTGCTGGTGTCAGTAATTCTCTCACCGTCTGCTTCTTAAGCAGCTGTTATTGGTGCTAAAATTTGCATCAGCTGTGGGTATTAGGTTGTTGCGCTGAATAATGTAATCACCCTCGTTTCTTGTACCGCTCTGAGGCAACATGCTCTGCAGATACTGGAATGAAACATTTGTTCAATCGAAACAGCTCCTACTAACATCGATTCAGGATGATTTGTTTGCGGTTTTAAACCCGTTCAAATTGAAGGCAGTTTGACCGCTCCTGCTTAAAATGTTACAGTCCTAAACAAATACGAGTTCAAATTCTTTATCCACAAGTTTGCATTTAAAAAGATTCAAATCCTCAGTTAGCATGTTTTTTTTATTATTATCTTTTTTTATACTGTACATCTCTTTGCTGTGAATTGCAAAGATATGCATCGGGCTTAAGGTGTCTTATACAAAACAAATAACAAGTCAAAGGTATTCCATTTATAGTATACAACACTTTGATCAGCTGTGGTGTTTTAAAGAGCTTTATAAATAAAGTTGGACTGGATTGTAGATGTATTTTGGAGGTACAGTCTAATCTGAGTTTTGAGTAATCCTTGATTTAGTAAATCTGGATATTTTGCCAACTTTTCAATAATCCTGAGGAACGGAATTAAACAAATAAAAAACGGTATAAAAGGTATGGCTAATATATGAAATAATCCCTGTAAATGTTAAAGTTTCATTAACCTGATGTTCAGCCAAAATATTTTGCAGCATTGTACATACAAATTACCGAATATTATTTACTAATGAAAATATTTTTGGGTGTGCACTTCTTTCAAGCTGTTTAGGAGAGCTTAGCCCAAAAAATGTAAGATTTCAACTTCATATTTAAGACATCTTCATTTATATATGATCTCTAATCATCACTGGCTTAGAGTAAACGTCTAAGCCCCCAGGTTACATATAATATTTGATAAGGAAATAGTTACAGACAGAAATTAAACACCGGATCCACAGTGAATTTAAATCTTTATTTGAACATTTTTATCCACCCACTAAAATAAGGAGCCTTCTATTCCTGAGATCTGAAGACCATTTCTACAAAATCCTGCAGCAAAAAGGCATTAAAGCCCAATAAACAACTCACATTTTGGCCTTTATTTTTGCCTCTGCACACTAACTACACACACAATTTAAATATCTTTTATCCTCTACAGTTTTATCTACCTGATAAGAATAGAAGGCAGCCTGCAGTAGATAATTATTTTTTTTCCTAAATTGACTGATATCTCTGAAGGTCTGTCTTCAGGTTCATGCATCGGCCCACACAGACATGACACAGAGCAGAAGGAAAAAAGAAGTTCCAGGATTTGAAAGAACACAACCAGAGTCCAGCGCCCTTAAAAGAACACAGCCTTTCTCCCTACATCACCTCTTTTTTACCTTCTATCATCCAGAGCGAAACATTTCATGCCAGCTCTGGTATTAAGAACAAGGAGTGATCCTGTTGGAAGCCATTAAGGCCCTCTCATCAGCCCTAATTAGCTCGCCATTAGTGGCTGTTGGACCTTATTGGGACAATTGTCACACGCCTTTTTCGTTTATAATTTCTCCAACAAGACAATTCCTCTCATTTTAACATCATTACACATCATTCATATTAGTTTAGAATTAAAATGAAAGTTTTATTCTTTAATTTATGTAATTTTAATGAATAATTTGCATTTCTATAAACAAATGGCTGATGATAAATGTATTAGCCTGATTTAATGGCTTGTTGTCCCATTGGACTCATTAAGTAGGATGTTGCTGCACCTTTAAACAACTGTTTTACCAAAAGAGTGAATAATGAATTCAATTTATACCGCACTTTTCATTAATAAAAATCTCAAAGTGCAAAAAAGTGCAAAAAAGCAAAAATCAAATAAAACAAGTGATAAAATCAAGTAAAATCAATAATAATGTCAACTAAGATTAAAGACAGAATCATGTGGAGGCAGAATAGGCCTGCTTAAAAAATAAATAAGTAAAACAAGTGATAAAATCAAGTAAAATCAATAATAATATCAACCAAGATCAAAGATAATTAAAACAATAAAGTGAGATGATATTTAATTAAAAAAATTGCAGTTTACAGTTTTGAACAGTCATTTTTATTATGAGGGAGAATATCCTACTGTGACATAATGCCATGGTGCGTTTTCTCTACCCAACTGCGATCCCTCATGAAACTGTGCGTGTTCTGAAAATAAATAAAAAAATGGAAAGTAAAAGTATAAAACAGAATAAAAGAGGGCATGGATTTCTGTCAAAGCTCTTGACACGGATCAAATCTCAGCTCGTGCTTGATTTGTAATTTTCTTAATCCCCTGAATACACAACAGAGCTCAAACCCCCTAGGAAAATGTCTCTCAAAAAACACCACCACCCTGTTTACTGGCAGCAGTCCTGCAGCTGCATGAAGCTTTAAACAGATAGTGGTCACTGGAGCTCAGCAGCTCTGAGAATGCACTGTATAGTGGGAATCAATGAGATCTTAAAGAGAAGATTAAGCCTGTTACTCAGGGATTACTTGCAAACAACAAGGATAAAACAAGAACAGCATGCACCTTTATGAATCTGAGACAGTTCTAGTTCTGAAATGTCTGTATAACACTGCCCCCTTGTGATCCCTGTTTGATATTATGACTTTTTAAAAAGATGAAACAGGCGAGCTGCATCACTTTTGATGCAATAACTGCAAATAACAAGGTTTGAATCTGAATAATTTTCTGAGTTCTGGATCAAGACCACTTATTACTTCCTGATTTGCTGACAGTAAACCATCATTTAGAAGATGAGAAAATACAGTCTGTCAGTCTGAATTTGAGTGACAGCATGAATAGTTAATGTTGTCATGCTGTTACCTCATATGGGGAGGAAGCGCATCTGCAGTGCACTCTTTAATAACCTCTGTTAGAAAGAACCTGTCCTTGTGTTACCCAGACTCGTATCTATGACCTGGAATAGGAAATTGGTTGTTTTTAATTTATTTGCTCACACTTGACAAAGTGCAGCTGGAAGACAGAACTGGACCAAGATACATGCACACTGCACACTTTATCGAGGTGCAGCACCTGTAGTTCTGTAGAGCTTTTCCTAATACAGTATAGATAATTTGTTACACTTGTTCAGCTTTGTCAAATCCAGTTACTCACAAGGTGGGCAAAATGACCTTTTTGAAATTCAAGCCAAGGGCCAATCTCAGACGATTCTTATTAAAAAAACATTGTTTTTCAATGTAATATGTAAACTTTTGTGTAGAAATGCAAATGTAATTTTTTTCCAACTACTCTTTATTTTAAACAGACTTTAGAACGTACACCACTTACTGAACAAAGATTTTTCATTCATTTCTTATGCTTAATTCTTGATTAACATGTTTTTCATGCATTATTTTTAGTATCCCAATTCATCACATCTGTAAAAAAATGAAAATCCTTGATCCTCAGACAATATTTGACTTTGAAATAACTGCAGGCTATGGTGCTCTAACGCACATTACTTCAAGTCAGACGGCTCAAAGTTTGATCAATCGCAGGCAGCTGATGTTTCCTGTTGCTGCTGCCGATTCTCAGTCATCCAGGACATGAAAAAAAAAAAAAGAATAAAAGTTTAAGACAAAAACACCGGGGCTTTATTTTGATTTTTCTTCATTTCAGATGAGAAGCAAAATGTCTTCAGCTACAAAATAATGTCCAGTTGATATTGTCTTAAAACTTGTTTTGGATTTCCCTGTTGCTATTTTCACAGCAAAATAAAAGATTACAGTACTGATAAATCAAAATGTTTCTCGGCTTCAAAGTTGGCTAACCATCATGAGCAATCTGCGCTACTTTATGCATGCCTTATTTTTTAAGCAAACTGAGATGTAGGGACTTAATCTGTCACATACTGGTGGGCCAGATCTAATAGCTAAATTTAAATTATTATCTCGGCGGTCAAATAAAATATTAACACGAGCCAGTTTTTGCCCCCAGCCTTAAGTTTGTCATATGTTCACTAGTATTAACTGATGTATTTTTCAAGCGAAACAGCATGTCTGGACTGTATAGCTCCATAGTTTTCAATTAAATTTCACACGATAAATAAACCAATGACAAAAGCTACACATTATAAACAGAGTAACTTACATAATTGTTAAAGAGAGTAGCGTGTGGAACAAATTGAGTTCAGCACACATTTATGCTCTGCTGGTGAAACATGCAGTAAACCGTCCTAAGGCTTTTTTCAAGTAATTAACTCATTTTTAATTTACCATAGCGTGTGCTTGGGGATAATAACACAACACTTTTGCTGATGGTGTGTCACTGGTTGCCCCCAAAAAGTACTGAACCATAACACCCATTTACAACACAAAGCTAGACAGCAAGCCTCTGCAGCTCCCGCACTGCATTTCTCATTCTCAGAAAAGACATCCTGGAGAAGGTGGAAACACCTGGAACTGATCGCTGATAGCTGGCAGGTGAGAGTGGCAGGCAAGACTGGAAAAACACCGAGCTGTCTGAGGGCAGATGTGCTGAAACATGCATTACACAAGGATTGATCTAAATACAGAAACACACATGATAAGTCAAAAGTAATTGAGAAAACAAATGTGAAACAGAAACTCACAAAGAACCTAGACAATAAAGAAAATAACAAATTGCATAGATATGACGCTTCATTTTTTTTCTCCCCATCTGTCAATCAGGCAGCGACTGCACTGGTGGCATGCTGACTGATGCTCCTGAGGAGACAAGAGAAGGGCGTAATCAGAGCTACTGGCTGATTCCGTTGACAGTGCTGTGTTTGGGAGAAAGTCTAGCTGCATCATCTAATGGGCTGGGGCTGAAACAGGAAGCAGGGATTTGGATCACCGCTCTGAGGGGGGCTCACATTCTGCACCGGGCCACAATAGCTGGAATCTGAACTGGCACTAGATTATTGACCCAACTCTTAGATAAAAAAATTTTTTTTTTTGCAGGTTGTGCACATCTGCAGAGATACGGACACAAGCTTTTAAATGTACAAACAGCTGAGAAAGAGGGAGATGGACGGAGATAAAAAAAAGAAAAAGGACGGAGAGCCCGAGAGACAGAAAGCAATCAATGTGTTTGCCTCCCCTGCTTTAAACACCAGCAGTGGAGTCACCGGGGCCTTAGTGGCTCTTGAGGAGATACAACAAACAGGCAGGAGCAGGAATACACAAACCACTGGTGTTGCCAATTACCACATTATGCAAAATAAATATGCTTATTGATTTGCTGTCCTAGAGAAAAATAAAACAGGAATATTTTAATACATTTGTAGATGCGAGGTGCATTATCCTGCTTTTTAGCTATAACCAAGGACATAACGAATGTGCAGTAATAATCTGTATGATCTGTCTTTATGGATTTTTGATTTGTAAATGTTGAATATTTATATATTTTTTTTCACATGCACTACTTTTCCCCACAAAGCGTGCTTGGTTCTCTTTGACTTACAATACACATTTCTGACTACTTGCTCAAAAGATAAATCTTTTATATAATAAATGTTTGGCATTTTAAAGACATATGGTTTTAGTTGACTGATGTGTTTAATCAACTTCTTCAGCAGGCATAGTAACGTTTGTGGTGATATCTTCTTTGGCCATGTTGATGAGTAATATTCTGATTACCAGTAGCTCCACACATACCGTATTTCTGGACTATAAGTCGCACCTTTTTGCCTAATTTGCATGCCCTGCGACTTATAGAGAGGTGAGACTTGTTTATGGATTTTTTCCCATATTTTCAGACAGATTAGGACAGATTTTGATCAAACTTACAGAACGTAATCACTAGATGGATATTTACAACTGCTTAGCTTTATGATATGTTTGAGATAAAATTCGATGTTTTATAGATGTAAATGTGTCGCGGTTAGCTTAGTTGATTTTTCCTTGTACGTTTGAGCAAATAGCTCATAAACCACACAGCAGATTTTTTTTCAAACCTACAGAAAGTAATCACTCGATGTACCGTATTTTCTGGTGTATAGTCGCACCGGTGTATAGGTCGCATTGTCCAATTATCACTAATAGATTGGAAAAATCCCCAGATAGGTCGCACTGGTGTATAGGTCGCATTGTCAAATTATCACCAATAGATTGGAAAAATCCCTAGATAGGTCGCACCGGTGTATAAGTCGCACCTACGTTTAGCTCTGCTGCAAATGTCTGCCACAGGAGCGCACAGCAAGGCTTTTAAGAAGATTAACACTTAAAAACAATTACCGTATTTTCGGGTGTATAGGTCGTACCTTTTTATGTTTTTTTCAAGGCCTGCGACCTATACACCAGTGCGACCTATTTATGGATTTTTTTTTTCATATTTTTAGACCAATTTTTGGCTGAGTTATGGCCCTTTTTCCCTGTTGCATAAAATGGTGCAGTACCAGTTTCGCAGTGCAAGTGCAGTACCAGTTTCGGCCGCTATGATCGCTAAAGAGGCCTGTACCAGTATTCTGCTTTATTTACAGATTTATTTGGGTGTAGCTGTAACTGTCAAAGTGCATTTCAATCAGCTGCACCTCCAGATGCTGCATATTTCAGCTCACAGTCAGCTCCACCTCCAGATAATAATAATAATAATAATGAATTCCATTTATAATGCACTTTTCATTAATAAAAATCTCAAAGTGCTACAAAGTGTAACAAAGCAAAGATCAAAATGAAACAAGTGATAAAATCAAATAAAATCAATAATAATATCGACTAAGATCAAAGATAAAATCATGTGGATGCAGATTAGGCTTGCTTAAAAAATAAATAAAATAAAACAAGTGATAAAATCTAGTAAAATATAATAAAATTGCTGCAGCTATCCTGCACTGGTTTCCACAGCAGCTGCAACTCTGAGCAGATCACCTTCAGCTGCAACTGATTTGTCATTTATTAACAAAAATTAAAGTGAGACACAGTCTTACAAAAAAGGCAGCCAACAAACATTTTTTTAGGAGTCTGTAGTTTAATTTTAATGATGTTGGTGGTATTTACATTTTGAAATAAGCTGATTTGTAATAATTTATTAACAAATATCAAAGTGAGACACAGTTTTACAAAAAAGGCAGCCAACAAACATTTTTTTAGGAGTCTGTAGTTTAATTTTAATGATGTTGGTGGTATTTACATTTTGAAATAAGCTGATTTGTAATAATTTATTGACAAAAATTAAAGTGAGACACAGTCTTACAAAAATGGCAGCTAACAAATGTAGGTGCGACCTAGGTGCGACCTATACACCGGTGCGACCTATACACCGGTGCGACCTATTTACGGATTTTTCCAGTTTATTGATAAATATTAGACACTGCGACCTATACACAGGTGCGACCTATACACCAGAAAATACGGTATTTGTTTGATAAAAATTATAGCAAATATGTGTCTGAGCTGAACTTTTCCTTAATAAATGAACGTAATTGTGAAGTGAGCTGGATTAAAAAATTTGTTTCGCCGAAAGTGAGAACAAGCCATATATAGGTCGCACCGGTGTATAGGCCGCAGGCCTTGAAAAAAACCCTAAAAAGTTGCAACCTATACACCGGAAAATATGGTACATTTACAAACTGTTAGCTGTTGGAGTTATTTGAGATAAAATTCAATGTTTTATAGACGTAAATGTGTCGCGGTTAGCTTCGTTGTTTTTCCTTGTACTTTTTCAAAGCGAAAAAAAAAATTTAAATCCAGCAGATTTGACCATTACGTGAATTTATTAAGGAACGGTTAAGCTAAGACACGTTTGCTATAATTTTCAGCAGACAAATAATTGTTTTTACTGTGTTAATCTTGTGAAAAGTCCTTCCGTGCATGCTTCTGTGGTCGTCATTTTCAGCAGGGCAAATGACGCACTGACGCGTCACGTAGTGGTGACGCATAATAGATGCGACTTATATAAAGGTGCGACCTATAGTCCAGAAAATACTGTAAAACACTTTGGATGTGTGTTGTTAGCGAACTCTTGACGTAACTCAGTCAATGCAAAATCTGAGCAAAAAGCAACTGTGTTATGTTGAATTTGTTAACACTATGCCAAAACTATATATCATTGGTGGAGAAGTAACCAATATGGTCAGGAACCTGAGTTTGTTTAAATTTTTTACGTTATTCAGACCCATGAACAAATATTCAACAATGTTCAGTCAGGTCACCTGGACGGTTTCTTTTTTTGTTGAGAGACGTTTCGTCCTTCATCCGAAGGACTTCATCAGTCTGAGGAGCCACAAACAAACTGTTTCCCCACAAGAAGCACACTCCCATAGTGGGCAACTAATTTGGTGGAGAAATATGTTTTTTAGGGGCCGCCCTCTCCGCCGCCGACTCCTTCCAGGCAGCCACAACCAAAGTGGTTCAAGAAATCAACGTTCATTCCCAATAATCCAGGTAAATAATCTAACAACGTTCAGTCACGTCACTATGGGAAGCACACTCCCCTAGTGGACCAACACTATGGGAGTGTGCTTCTTGTGGGGAAACAGTTTATTTGTGGCTCCTCAGATTGATGAAGTCCTTCGGATGAAGGACGAAATGTCTATCAACAAAAAAAAAAAGAAACCGTCCAGGTGACCTAACTGAACATTGGATTATTTACCTGGATTATTGAGCACGAACCTTGATTATATACCATAAACTGCTAGCTGTCCCATTTTTGCAACTTAAAAGTCAAGTGGCAAAGTCTTAATGCAAATAGCCAGTGCAGGATTAACACTTCAGCACTAGCTAAAAGATAAGAGTGTGCAACGATCTACACTGACACACGCACACACACACTGCAAGCCCCACTGAAATCTTGTGTCAAAAGGAGCACATGTTGACCATTAAATATTTGGTATTCATTGCGCCTTTGAATCTGAAGACTGAAAATCGTTTGTCATTTTTAAAGAGGACAAAAATGTAACAAATCTGTATCCAAAGAGCATTAACTACATTATTAGCAGGACAAATCAGATTGGTCCCCTGGTGAAACATTACGGGCAATGAATGCATGATAATGTTGCAAGTACAAGCAAGGACAACTTGTTATACAATGAATGAGGAAAAGAGGACATGACTTGAATTTCAAAGAGCCCCTCATTTATACCAACAAATGTCACAAACCCTGCAAATGCAACATACCATACTTTTCGCTGTATAAGTCACACCTTTTTGCATAAATTAGCATGCCCTGTGACTTATACAGAGAAGCAACTTATTTATGTTTTATCTCATATTTATAAACCAACTTTTGGCTGAGCTCTGATGATTTCATTCATTCTGACATGGAAAATTTTGAACACTAACATTTTCAGCTGCTAGAGGGTGCTCAACTAATTTGGCAAGCCAAGTGTCTCATTAATAGGTAAAAGTGGCTATTAATGAGACACTTGGCTTGCCATACAAAGCCACCTTCGTTTCGCTCTTAACTCCTGGAGCAAACGTCAAATCAGCTGCATTTCGCCGTGCTGCCCGGGAGAAATGCAGCTGATTTGACAATTAAAGTGCATTTATTAAGGACATTTTCAACTGAGACACACCTTTGCTATAATGCCAAGCAAACACAATTATTTTTAGGTGGTTAGCTTGTTAAATTTTGAAGAAATCCCCAGTGAGTCCTCCCTCTGCGTGCTCCAGCAGCCGCAAATCCGTTTTTGAAATGCAGCTGATTTGACCGTCAAAGTGCATTTATTAAGGAAAAGCTAGACCGAGACAAGCCTTTGCTATAATTTTGAGCAAACAAATAATTGGTTTTAAGTGTTGATCTTGTTAAACTCTTGTTAAAGTCCTCCCGTGCACGCTCCCGTGGGCGCCATTTTGCAGCCAATCGATTTCTGGCACAAACATTGGCACACATTTCTGGGAGATCAGCGGTGACGCATAATAGATGTGACTTATGCAGCAAAGTGACATACTGTATTTGTTTTTTTTCCCCACTTTATTAGACATATTTGGACTGATGCGACTTACAGGAAAGTGGGACGTGTATACGGCAGCAAGTACGGTATATAATAATAATAATAATGAATTCAATTTATAACGCACTTTTCATTAATGAAAATCTCAAAGTGCTAATATAGAAAAATATAACACATTTGGAGGGTTATATTCTCCAACTAACCAGTTGTCAAAAAGGATCTCAAAAACAAAAGAACAACAAAACAGCAAGAAGGTGTTGAATTACACTAATCATTTAAAGGAATAAGAGCTGAAGTAACAATCAATGGTTATTTTAGTGGGAAGCTGAAACCAAGAAGTGTTCCAGTGCCACCCGACAATGGTTATAAATAGTCTCCTTAAATCTGACAGTAAAATTATTGCTGGTCATTTTTGTTGCTTGTATCTCCAATCACTGCACTCGTTTGACTCAGAAACAGCAAATCAAACTGTATAAAACTTTAAACAACCTTGATGCAATGTCACACACTATTGCACATAAATAAAGTGTACAGTGTTAAAGTGTATGAAGAGATTTGCATGAAAACCAGCTATTCATGACATAAAAACAGTTTTATTGCTTCATATTTTATAATTACTTCCATGAACTGAACATTTTCAGGTAAAAACTTAAGGCATTTGACTGTTTGTTTTTCTTATCCAAAAAAAAGTAATAACCTCAAAGCTTTTCTTAATTTTTTTTTCCAGTAATTACTAAGGATTTTTCAGTGAAATAGTCTTTAGAGGACATAGACAAGTTTCTATGACAGAACGATCAAAGAAGTCCATTAAACTCGAGGTGAGAATATGTGATGAATAAAACAGTCTACCATTGAACAAAGTCTTGTCAAAGGCCTCTTCTCATAAGAATAAAACGGTCCACTGAACCTTTTTAAAGCATATCAACAGTACAAATACGACAGCTGACTCTAATTCACTGCAGGACGTTGACCTCATATGCCTCTTTGTTCATTTGTCCTATAGTCTTCCTGACCTGGGAACTTTTTAATACTTTATTTTATGAACTCTGCTCATCTGTTGTGCTAAGGGAACTCTGGGACACAGTACTAATTTAAGATTTAGTCTGTAACAAATACTCCTAAAATAGCTCTGCTATGGCTCTGTTCCACAATTCAAACCCCCCCACCCCCACCCCAAAGTTGGCACTCATGACACAGAAAATCTGACTTTTATAACTTGAACCTTAAATCTCTCCTTCCGGCTCTCGGCAAAGCAAGTCGCATATCTTTTTGCTCCTACCCTCCCTAAGTTTTCCTCCTCCCTGCTTGCTTTTTGTCTCGTCCGTGACTCTTCAGCGCTCACTCGAACCAATTTGCGATGGATTTAATAAATTGGGCTGTTTCATCTATAGATAAGATTTTTTCCACGAAGCGGACCGGGCCAGGAGAAGCGGTCTGCCCCTCTGACACGCACGCTGTCGGATACATGATGGACTCGTGGGGACAGTGGCAACCCATGTGTTTGACCGTCCTGTCTGTCGAAGACGTGGAAGATTTGTGGATTATTGGGATATTGGTGGCAGCTGCTCTGTTTTTTGGCGTAAGCGGAGCTGTCTGCTACTGGAAGATCAGGAAAGCTTCGGCGGCTATCGGCGCGCTGGCCAAACTTCCTGATCAGCAAGATTCTCTGATCCGGGCTGTGAGCTCCTCATCCCAGCTGTTGTACGAACTGAATCGCACGATAGGAGCGGCGGTAGACCACCGCGGACCTGCGGTGCGCTTTGGAACTCGTTTACAGCCGCCCGGCCTCAATCAGGGCACAGATGGGGGTTTGTAGTTCGGAACCTCATATGATTCGGCGACTTTGGACCTGAACAGCACCTGGACTTGGAAGGCTGCAGTCAAAAAGAACACTGTGGCCTGGATTGAAGATAAACAAAAACTATCTAATCTGGTTTCTGCACACGACCTTGGAAAGAAGGCTGTCTGGAAACTATTCTCCTGGAGTGAAGCTGAGAGACCTTGCTGACCCCCCCCCCCCCCCAGAGATCTCTGTGGGTGCGCTCGGAGGCGCCGAGCTGAGACAACTGCTGAACTGTGCTATCTGAATGTTGCTCACAGACTCTTTGATCTCCTTGCATGTCGTCAAAACTGCAACAATGTCTTGTCTGGTTGTGCTTATTGCTGATAGAGTTTTTGGGACTTTATCATAGAGTGTCTTAAAGGGGACCTCAGATGTATTTTTTAAATTTTTATGGTATTTCTGTGGGATATCCAGACCCTATTCCTTCAATTTAATGCACAAAATAATTATTAGATAATCAATTATACCCTTTTTAATTCTGCCATTTTTAACTTTCGTTTTGAACGACCGGTTTCTTGAAGTCCACGCCCTTCAACGATCTGTTCACGCCCTCTGTAACAGCCAGTATCTGTAATGTGTTGTTGTTTTAAAATTAGCTCTTTTTTTATTACTCATTTGACTTACTGTTAGTGTTAGCTTAAGATAACTTACCGAAACCCGTCTGAGCGCGCCGCAGTTTGCTGCTCCTTTTAGCATTAGACCACCCGAATCCGAAGCTAATGTTAGCTTGTTCCTCTTCCGGTTTTCGCCAGCTCCGCTCGTTGCACGCGATGAGATTTTGGGAGTTATCGCTGTTCCAGTGAAGACAACACAAAGTTCACCAAGTGTCTCCCGTAAATTAATCTGTAAGGAGAAGGTCCTCTTGCTGCGAGCCTGCTGCGAGGCTGCTGCAAGGCTGTACAGTTGAAGCTCCGCTCCATCGCGCCGGAAGAGGGTCCCGTCGAACCCGGTCCTTCCGCCTGTGGTCCGCTCGTTTAATTTTTGCCGGCTGCGCGTTGGCAGCGATCGCAAATACACTAAAAATTGAACTAAAACATAAAAATAACAATTATACTTTATTTATAAAGCCATTTAAAAAAACACAGCTGCAACAAAGTGCTGTACACATGAAATTAAGAACATATAAACAAAAGATGAGATGAAATCATGAAAAACAACAGTCATGTGTTTAATACAGAAGTGGGTTGAGCCTAACCAGGGGTTGCTAGGTGAGGGGCTGGACTCAGGTTTGATCTGATTGGCTGGCGGCTTGTGACGTCAATAAATGCAGGAAGTGTGAATCCTGGTGTATTTATCAAAAATAAATAAATCTACTTAGAGTAAATAAACCACTGGGTGCATTTTTTTGGCACAAGGACTGTTTTTTTATGAAGTAAATACCCAAAGTTTAGTAAAAAAACATTAAAAAGTGAATTTTGCATGTGTGGTCCCCTTTAAGGCAATCTTTGATAGATTCTTTTTTTGAATATCACAAATGATACCTATTGTGTTTTTCCTTTTTCCATATCTGTTTGACCTTCATCCGGAGACGGATGAGAGCGGCCGCGCAGAAGAACATGTCATGTGTTTGAATATGCTGCAGCTTTGCATACTCTCCCTCTTCTGGACGACTGTGTATACATCATCACGTTGTATCGGTCAGCTGGTGCAATGTTAATAAAAATCTCTTGTATCTTGTATCTCTTGTATCTCTCTTATAAGGATGAGTCTTCATGTATTGACATGAATATGCCTTCCATCCTCACCTGCCCATTAAAAAAAAATCATCTATAACCTTTCCTTTTAGAGTAAGAACGCAGCTTTTCCATCAGGGCTGTTTTCAGTGTTTATGTAAACGGCTCGATGACAAATCGCCTGTTATGAAAGCTTTAAAATTTTAATTTCAGTTCAGTCTTTTTCTCCCTGCCTCTAAATCTTCTCCATGACACAATAATACATTACTTAAATTATTTATTGTAGCAACAAATCTGTGCATTATTTATTTTGAATGATTAGTCATGCGATATAATAAATCGCTTGATGATGATAATTAAAATAAACAAAACAAACATAAACAAAAACGGAATAAATTATAAAATAAAATAAAGATAACTTTAAAAAAATAATATTTTACATCTGTGTTTGGGTGTGTGGTCTTTTACATCTGTTATAATGTTGCTACAGCTAAAACGAGTCAATAATTAACAAAACATGAATAATCCAGCACCTGATGTTATTTGATTTTTTTTTAAACAGAGTGATGCAACAGCAGCGGAAGCCACATCAAATCACTAAACTGTGAAAAGGTCAAACAAACTGAAACACCGATAGCTGGATGTCGTCAGCAAATAAGTTCAGTGTTGCATTCAGGTGCTGTCTGTCGGGCAGAAGGAGGAAAACACAAACGTTTTGGGAGGAAAAAGCTGCTCTGCGCCTCCTTCTGATTCTTGAGCAACATGTTTCCCTCAGTGCCAGTTTAATTCAATAACAGCTGTTAGCCAAATGTGCCACTTTAAGTTATGCTGCTCTTTTTTAAAATTCATAATGAAGTTTTATTCACACGGATGTACCGACTTTGAGAAACTATTTTATTTACTGCAGCTCGGGACTGAGAATGAAACGCCTCACAGCAATAAACCCTTTCTTCTGCATCATTAGATGAAGACATTCGTTTAGTGGCATGTTTTGCTGAACGTGCTTCATTTACCCTGACGAACTTCAACAAAAGTCACACATGAAGTTGTTTGCACACTCATGCTTTTGGAGATGCATCCTAATTTACAACTCACACATAAAATGTGAACCATCAAATAGGGCTTTAACAGACTACTCGAGTAATCAACACATCGATTACTTGGACCTCTATCGAGTTTTTTTATTTCAAGTCGAGTATTCGTAGTGACGTCATCACATCGCAGTTACAGAACAGAAAATGAATCAACTTCCTGTTTGGAGCGCGTTGTGTTACACCGTATTCTGTGACCACCGTACATTGTGACTGTAGGGGGTGGTGTTGCATGAACTGTTGCAGGTCACAGAATGTGGTGTAACACCGGGTCCAATCGACCGAACCAGAACCAGCTTCCTCTGACCTTGTTTCACAAATAAAAGGCAAAAATTTTTAATCTCTAAACCTATAAAAACCTATAAACATATTAATCTCTAAAACTAAACCTAATGCGCAGCACCACAGGTGGTGGGGCGGGGTGGTCAACCACCCCACTGTTTTTAGTTTCGTTTTTGACGTGCCGCACATTTTTTTTACTTTTGCAGCTTAATAATGTTAAGTGTTAATAATGTTAAATGTTTTGATACTTTAATATTTTGCTTTAATTTGTTTTTAAAAAATCTGTATTTCTCTCTTATGTTTGTCTGTTGTTGATTGTTTAAGGACATTTCTACTGTTACTGTTGTCATCACTCTTTAGTTTGTAGCAGGTCGCTCTTGTAAATGAGTCCTCAAGGTTCAATGAGATTAACCTGACGAAATAATGGTTGAATGAATAATAATAACTAACAGTTTTGGGTTGAGTGCACACCTAATTCTCCAGCTCCCCGGGCGCTTTCTGGCTGCTCACTGCACCACCTGGTGGTGGTTGGGTTAAATGCAGAGACGAATTTCATCTGTGTATGGGAAACATACACAGATGACAGATAAAGACATTATTATTATTTGCTGTAAGATAAATGGTAGGAGCATAATATATGCTCCCAATGTTTTGTTGGTCTTTTTTTGTAAATAATAAATTACATTTTTTTTGCAGTTTTAATTAGTTAATTATTTTTTGCATCTTGAGATCCTATGACATCATCAACTACTCGAGCTCTACTCGAGTATTATTATGTTAATGTCGAGTTTAAAAATTATGTACTTGTTCAACCCCTACCATCAATGTCTACCATAGAACAAGTAGATCGCTTACACATACAATTTGCTTCTATGAGGTTTTTGCAGTGATTTACCTCTCTGAAGTCTTTAGGGCCACACTCTTTGCCACTATAACTACATTCAAGCAGGATATCTTCAATACGATGGCGGGTGCGGTTGTAGAACTCATCCAGGCTGAAGCGTGAGCCCTGCGGGCGGTCCGGCTCTGCAGCCAGCTGAAACCCGGGTGCCATGCCTTCTTCAAACCCCAACAAGGGGCTTGTGAAAATCAAGTCACTGTAGCTCATCTGAGACTTCCGGATGAAGTTGAAATTGCACATAGTTACGGCAGGAAAAATCTTCTGGTTGGCCACTCTCTCATCCAGCATGGTGATGTGGTCATATTGGTAATAGTAGATAATTCTGTCTGCTACCTGGTATAAGAAGGCAGACAGGGACAAAGTGAAGACCAGTGCCCACAGACCCTGGCGAATACCAAACTTCTTGTCTTCCACAAACACATGGTTGGCTCCGTGGAGCGAGCAACCACCGCAGAAAGTGGCCAAGTCGTCCACATCACTGTCATTGTCCTCGTCCTCCTCGATGTCATCGTCCACCTGGCTGCACCTGTCCAGGTAGTCCTGTGAGCCCCCATCACTGTAGTCCTTCTGTATGCGCTTGTAGTAGTCATTAAAGCCCTCTTTGCAGTATCCTCTACACGGTTCATCGTCAGTGGAAAAGGAGATGGTGCACATGATCCGGAGCGGCATGGTGGTATGAATTAAAAAGTCAACAACGCTTAGAGATGGAAAAAGTAACAAGAAATTAGTGTCAGTCCACAAAAAAAAATCATCAAACAATTATATTCAGGAGCAAAATGAACATTGACGATCTTGTTCTGAAGAACTAGTGATCCACAACCATCCGTTGAATGAGTTACACAACACAAAGGAACCAAACTGGCTTACTGAAGTTAAGTCTTAATTAAAATCCATGGACAGTCATACACAAAAAGCCTTAAGGTCAAAACATCAGCTGCAAAAAAAAAAGGCTTGAACTGAAAGGCAAACTGAACACGGTGTCCAGCGCTGTCATGTCCTTGTCTGTTAGTGAGAAGACCCAACCCTTGTAGCAAGTTTGAAAGAGGCAAGAACAAAAAAAGAAGAAGAAGAAAAAAAAGGAAGAAGGATCTGGAGGAGAGAGAAGGAGGCAGAAGGGAATGAAAGTGAGGTCACGAGGGGTGCCGGACACTGAATACTCCCACAGGGCCCAGCTACAAGTCAGAGGCAGAGTTTCAGCTTTTATGAGGAAAAAAAAAAAGGTTTGATGCAGCGAGAGCCTGACTTTGAGCTGTAGAAGCATAAAAAGAGTCTGATAAATTTCTGCTGATATCACAATTCAAAGTAACCTCACTCTTCCTTTGGAAAATAAAACAATCTCAGCACAGCTGTGCAATCTAATACACATCATAGTTTAGCATTATTGAACTGGAGCGGAGAAAACATTCTAATATTTGAATACATAATGTACATGCAGATGTTTCAATGGAAGATCTTTTTTTTTTTAACGTAAGAAAAGGAGAGCATCAACAGGGTATGTGCAATGGCCAATCAAGAAATAAGCTATTAGGGAGCAAAGACGATGCAGAAAAGTCAAGGAATTTAATCAGGGCTTCCATTTGCTCAATGTTATTTGAATCTAATGGCTCGTTTTACCAACAGATCTCGCTCAAATTACATAACCCCATCATAGCTGCGAGCAGTCCTGCGGAAAAGCAAATTAAGTGAAAGCAAATATGTACAAGAAGTGGAGAAGAAAACATCTTAAACAGATTCTCCCGTGACAGAATATGGAGATAAATGTAGATTCCCAGAGGTGATGCAGGCAATGATATGAAAAGGAAATATACGAGACCAATCCATTTGTATTGATCAGGCTCCATTAGACAGGCGGGGGATTATGTTCAGAAACAAGATGTTGCCAGAAAATGAAACGTTAGATGCTTTTAGAGGGATGACAGCACTTTTTTACAATAAAAACCTAATCATGGCTCCAGATACCTCCAAGGAACAGACACATTAAACCTGTAAAGCCAATACAAAACACATTATCCAGACCAAGGTATTTTGTTAAGCGTTTAACCCACAGCCTGACTAAAGTGGCAGGTGCACACTAATATATGAAAAGGGTGAGAAAGGCAGCAGACTTAGTAAATATGTGTTTATCTGCAGATGTGAAGGCAGTTTATCACAGAACAAACAAAACCGATGATGCTTGGCCTTAAAGTCATGCTTTATCTTGGCGCTTGCTCCACAGCTGGGTGGCCTGTGCTTCTTGAATATGTATTAGCGATCAGGAGATGGCCTTCGGCATCCGTCTTGACCTAACAAGAAGGTCACTGCTCCCTCAGCTGCAGCCCAAAGGCCCCCAGATAGGTGCGGCTGCATGAATATTCACACATGATGATGGCACAACACAGATCTGGCACGAGCTTGAGAGTTGCAAAACTGGCGAGAAGAGAATAAAAGTGCACGGCAGATCATTGATCCTCTGAACCAAACAACTTTGTTCCCGTCTGCTCTGCCTCAATACAAATACATAAAGAAAGAAAGAAATAGTGCAGGGAGATTAATACAAGCAGGAGTAGGATCATTCTAATTATTTTGATATGAATGTGTAAGAGATGACAATAAAATAAAAAAACTAAACTTTTTTTGATAATTTTAAACCCTTCTGCAACATGAAAACTGAGAACCACAAGGGGGCAACATCAGCACGTCTAATGCTGCAGCTCTCCCTCAGGGTAAAAAAAACTGTCATGAAGTCATCAAAGGGATGGATAAATCTTTTGAATGAATAAAAAGAGAAGCTGTGAGGAGAAAAAAAAAAACTTAATTGGCTGAACAGCAGCTGTAATTACTTAAAAGCTAACCAAGCTGTAAATACCAGTATGTCTTTTAAATACTTGGGACCCAGTGAGCTTTTTAAACCTGAAGCAAAGTGTCCACATGTCCTCTAAAAGTCAGACTGAATCACTGAATCAGGTGGAAGACATGATAAATAGATGCAAATCATCTTTTTAACCTGTAAAGGATCAATAATTCAAATTAAAATCATCCTACAGACATTTTCACTTCACCTCCTGATTATTACCTGCTTAATGAAAACGCTCAAAATATTGAAAACTTCCTCAAACTATAAAAAAAAAAAACAGATTTTCAAGAATAAACCTCAAACTTGAAGAACACATGCACAGTGATTAAAAATAATACATCACTTCTGGGCATTTATTTCTTCTCTGTTGGGTCCAAAGGTGGCAGGGCTGTGTTTTGAGGAGAGTGTCACTGGTCACAGAGCACAGTGCACACCCCTGGGGTTGAGATTTCGACAAGGCCTCGCCTTTCGCCACGGCCAGAGAAGAGTGCATGCAGATGAGAGGAAAGGTTTAACGCTGCCTTTCAAGTCCCTCTCACCAGCTCCGCTTACAGCCAGGATCGACCTGGCGTTGCCATGGATACATCCAGGCCGTCAGCAAGAGAGGATGCACAAAGCCCATTACTCAGAACACACGTACAGTCACACACGGACACATGCACGATCCAACACACACAAAAAACACACAAAAAAAAACAACATAAAAACAAGAGAGAAAAATAAAAGCTCACACACATACAGATGTAAAAGAGACTGAATGGACGTGTGGTGCTTTCAAATAGTTTATTTTTCCCCTACATCCTGATCTGATTTTGGATTTAAAATGAGGAGAAGAAAAGTCAAACTGAAATGAAGATTAGGGGTGCACCGATTTTCAATTTTCTGGCCGATCACCGATTACCGATTTTTAGAAAGTCTGACCTGCCGATTCCGATTTTGGCCGATACTGATTTTCAGGTGTTAAAAGGTCAAAATGCACCCTAAATTTTCAGGATTTTCCAACCTTTGCTGAGGCAGATAAAATCGGTAGATAAAATCGGCTTCTCATTTAAAGATCGGCTGATCACCGATCTCCCCAAATTAAGGAAATCGGAGCCGATCGATCGGCCGGCCGATTTATCGGTGCATCCCTAATGAAGATGACACAAAACAACAGGTGACACACAGAGGCAGTGACGTGCTCTGCTCTGAGGCTGCGTTCAATCAATAGTGTAGCATTCATATTCTTATGGGTCATTTTGGGATTCAATGGATTGGGCCTGAGCAATGGAAAACAAAGAGTGAGTAAACAAGAACTGAGCCCATCCATTCCCAGCAGATGCTGTGGCAGAATGAGGCAGAGGGCAAAGGAAATGAAACTTTGCTTAAAAAAACACACACACAAAAAAAACACCATTTGGTCTCTCTACTTTTATAAAATATGCCTCTGCTGCCCGGGTTTTCAACGCAGAAGCTCCCCTGTTGAGAAGAAACAGCGCGGAGGAAACAATGCCCTGATTTTTTAACTGAGCTGCTGTTGCCTAACAACACATTTCTCATTTATACTGTTGCAGAGGTGACACACAACTCCATGACCTGTTCTTCAATAAGGCTGGGGTAACAGAGAACGCTACAATGGAGTCATGCTTTGACAAACCTCAGGAGGCCAACTCCTCATTCTGGAAATCAAATCCACATCATACCTTTATCTCCCAAATTCTTGGAATGAGAAAAAGAGGGGAAAAATGCGCTGTATTTTATAATCGTTTGTATTTTTTGTAATACTAATACATATTTAAGCAGTTCTAGGATAAAAAAAAAATCTAATGTATTTTTTTATTTATTTAAATTCTTTATTCATTTCAAATTTAAAAGAACACAAACAAAAAACTATTTATAATTCCATGTAAATAAAAAAAATCAAACATGAAATGAAATGAAAGGAAGCAGAAGAAGATAAAATCTTATTATGTCTGCCCCCTTTTTAACAAAATTAATTCAAACAATCAATTCAAACAACAATAATCCACAAAAAAATTACACAATAAATAACTCATCATACTTTACCATTCATACATTTTGAAACAAACCAATTTATATATATTTTTCCAGAAACCTAATTTTATTCATTTTTTAAAACAAAGTCATTGTTTTTGCAACTTTGATATCGTTTTCCAAACCATTCCATAGACCTATTCCATAAACTATAGTAGACCTACTCTTTAAACTAGTTCTATGTTGTGGTATAACAAAAATATCTGTACCCTTAAGATTGTAAGTACTCTGTCTTTTTACAAAAAGCGTTTGGATATTTGAGGGTAATGTGAATGTAATTAAAAAGAAGCATCAACTGTCAAGTTTAATTAAGAAAAATAAGTAGGCCTTCTTTGGTAAATCTTATGCATTTATCAACTATTTTCAACTTTTCACCACTTTTTAGTAAATGTTTTTTAAATCCACGGAACAGTAAAAAAAATGCTCAAGGTATATTTATGTACAACGTCTCTTCAGTATCACATGAAGGTTCCGGCTCAAAACAGTTAGGTGTTCTGCTTGTGCCTGGTTTAAAAATAAACCTGCATTTATTTCACCGTCTCTATTATAAATCATCAGTGGACACCCATGATCCTGACGCTAACGAAGCTATAGGAAACATAAAACGGGAGAAAGAAGGGAGAAAACTGCTCGGAGGTTCAGCAGGCAGCCCAAGATGGATTTCATTGTGATGCAGTGCCAAGCCAAAGACAA
>JBBPBX010052038.1:8298-20262 GCA_038048925.1 Garcialebias charrua
GTGAAGCACTGCTCTTATCGCCTAGCTAAGTGAAACTCAGGACCAGAAAGTTCTGGTCCTGATAAAGATGGTCCAGTGTCTATCTGCCAGCACAGCTTTGATAAGGGTCCACAGATGTTCTTGGGGGTTGGGGGGGGGGGGCAGGACAGCTGCTTTCATAGTTTCTGCTGTTACACTCAATGGTGAATCCAAACAGCCAGATTTGTTGTCACTCTGCTGGTCCATGCTTGCAGCCTTCTCCATGGTCGATTCCTTCATGCCAGTGAGTTCTAGGAGCCACAAGTGGCCTGCGAGTCTCAGAAATCTCGTCCGACTTATGGTTTAGTTCGTAAAGCATCTGAGTCTGAGCGCTCGAAGCACGGTGCAATCCTTCATGGCAGGCAGCCTCACCATTACCCAAACTGCTGTCGACGTCTTCCTAATATGTCGATATCCCAGAGGCACCCATCGATTCCAAATAGCAGAAACCCCTTTATTATAAATCCAATTTTGTACGCGTATTCAATGTCCTCAACGGACAAAACAGACAGGCACATCATCTTCCACTCACCCCAGGAATCCATGATATATCCAGCTGCGTGTGTCCCTTAAGGGCATCCTGGACCCTGTCTTCTCGTCGAGAAAATTTTATCAATTGTGTTAAGAGACCAACTGACCAGATTCATAATAATTTACGATTCATATGATGTGTAGAGAGAGGCTCTGAGACAGGACAAGAGCAAAAGCAGGAGGAAGGCAGCAGACCAAGGAGTGACTTAAAGATGAAAATGCACCAGTGTGAGAGCCTGCGTGAAGTTAATGAGGACCAACTAACCAAGAAGTACAGGGTGCAGTGATGGGTACAGTTACAGCCAGTTAGTGTGCCATGATAGACAGCATCCAATATCTGCAAGGTGCTGGCAGGAGCATTCATGTAAATAATGTCTCCATAACCAATGGGCAGTAGAAAAGTTGGCTCAATAGTAGGGTTGACAGAATATGTTGTCCACAACCTGTACTTAACATTCAGTAATAATGGTGCTGTTAAACATCCAAAAGTTACATGTTCTCTGCACATGAATGCACTTCATTACTACTGTACTAGACGTTATTTCTAACACTAATGGGAAATCGTATACAGTGTACTGTACTGTGCACTAGTCCATGTCATTTAACTCAGCGGGCACTCATTTCATAATATCTAAAAAGTTTAGGATTTTCAAATAAACAACAGAGCAGTTTTGTTGCAATTTACAGCAGGTGAACTTGGCCTGGCCAAAATAAATGTTTATTATGGAGGCTTTTTACTTATTTGTATACAGTACTATAAAAATTTTCCTGCGAGGTTGCTCACTGTGGTGGTCCCTGCATAAGATGGGAGCTGAACTAAAACTATCTGTTTTTATAGAATCTGTAGTTGAATTAGCAATTTCAGATATTTTGAAGCACACAGCAATACTTTTTTTTTTAATCTTTAAGATTAATCAGAACGTGAGTTTCTGTGGAAAGGTTAATTGGTAATAATGAGGTGAATAGCTAATATCTTCCTTCTTTGCACCACCTGAGTTGAAATCTATTTGTTTTGACTGGAATGACGAGCTAAGGGCTAGTCCGACTGAGACGAAAATCAATGTGGATTGCTCGTGTTTAAAAACAACTCAAATTTCATGCAAATGCTGTTATATAAACCTTACACTGTTGTTGTCGGGTTTACGGATTTAAAGATTACACAAAATGCTTTGCTTCAGAGCAGCTAGCTCTGCTTACTGTGCAGCCTGGGCCACTTATGATGGCCGTTAGCTTGACAGTTCAGTCAGATTAAATGTTTTTTTTTCTCCAAACAGGTAATTCAAAGAACTAAGCAATATATTAATTGCTCATAACTTCCCCACAAAATCTGAACAATTTCTTTAAATCAACCACTAGAAACATTAACTTCTAACATAAATATGTTTGAACTCTTCACCAATATAAGAATAATCATGGTAGCAGAGTTAAAAGTGTATTTTTTTTTAAAGGTTATCCTTTTTATTTTTCAGATACCAACTCTTCAAGAGGACTTTGATGATGCCACTCCTGGAGACCAGGATTATGGTGTCGTTTCTTTTGACTATGGTTTGATTAACCACACAGAGGAAGGCAGCACTGGATCTCCTTTTAGTGTGGTGGATGACAAAGACAAAGCCAGTCTTGCCATGCCTGTAAGCCCCAGACGAGCTCTGATGGTCTTCTTCAGCCTGAGAGTGACCAACATGGTTTTCTCAGAAGATCTCTTTAACAAGAGTTCCCCAGAATATAAAGCTTTGGAGCAACGCTTTCTGGAGCTGGTAAAAAAAACTACAGTTTACAGCTGCTTTTAGTTTTTGTCAGTATTCACACCAATGTTTGGTTTGGTATATATATATTTTTAAATATATTTTCCCAGCTTGTGCCATACCTTCAGTCTAACCTGAGTTACTTTGAGAACCTGGAGATCTTGAACTTCAGGAATGGGAGCATCGTTATCAACAGTCGGATGAGGTTTGGGAAGCCTGTGGCTCGCGGCGTCACCACCACCGTTTATCTAATCCTGGAGGACTTCTGTAACACAGCTTACCAGACCATGAACCTAGCCATTGATAAATACTCGCTGGATGTGGAGTCAGGTGAGGTTTCTCTGAGTCTTTGGTTTATTATAACTGAAGTCACAATCCTGTGAGCACCAAACTCCCATTAATCAGACTTTAATCAAACTTTGGCTATTTTTAGTTCACTTTTTGTTTTCTGTATGGTTTTGTAAATAACTTGTTGCTAATTAGGCAAAATTTAGTACATCTTAGTGAAACTAGGCATTATTGCGTGGTGATTTAGATCATGCTTATACTGAAATATTCAAAACATATTACAAGTTGCTGATGGAAAAACATGTTATTGTGTGAAAATGACCAAGTGTTTATTAATATGTCAAAAACATTATGTTTAGTTAGTTTAGTTTATGTTTATTCTATCTATCTATCTATCTATCTATCTATCTATCTATCTATCTATCTATCTATCTATCTATCTATCTATCTATCTATCTATCTATCTATCTATCTATCTATCTATCTATCTATCTATCTGTCTGTCTGTCTGTCTGTCTGTCTGTCTGTCTGTCTGTCTGTCTGTCTGTCTGTCTGTCTGTCTGTCTGTCTGTCTGTCTGTCTGTCTGTCTGTCTGTCTGTCTGTCTGTCTGTCTGTCTGTCTGTCTGTCTGTCTGTCTGTCTGTCTGTCTGTCTGTCTGTCTGTCTGTCTGTCTGTGCACTTATCCATCTATGAATCTATACATTTATCTATACGTCTATACATGTATCAGAGTCAGAGTTTATTGTCATTTGCATCACATGTGGTAGAACAAAATTGTGTAAACAGGGTCCCAGTTACATCCAGCAATAGCAAAAATATAAAGTGTAAAAAGAAACGGTAAATAAGGATCTGAGATATAAACTAAGATATACGCTAAACGAACGCCCAGCGGGTACGCTAAAACATCTAAGATATATGCAAGTCACTAATAGTGCAAAATAATACATCGAACAACAGCAGCACAATTCTCACAGGTTTTGTTTGGTTATAATTTACACGCTTAATGTGAGCACTAAACTAAACTAACATAAACTAGGATTTATTCAAAGCATGCAACAAAAATACAGAAACAAGGCGCCAAAAGTGAAAAAGACATAAATACATCTACAGCAGCATGGTCCTGTTGGCAGAGTGGTATGACAGGGAGGTTTCTCTTGGAAACATGGTCTCGTTGGCACCATGGTTCTGTTAGTGGTGTGGTTCGGTTAGCGGCGTGGTGTTGTTAGCAGCATTAGCAGCTCTTGTTAGCAGGTCCCTTCAGCAGAATGATGATAATAAGGACGACAGCAGCTGCCTCTCAGACTGCCCTCTAAAACCGAGTCCAGCAGACAGAGAACATCCAAGTTTCCTCCGCGGAACCAAGTGGGGTCCGCAGAGTTCGATCCGATCAGGCAGACGGAAGATCTTGTTAGCAGCGTTAGCAGGTTAGCAGGTCCCGTCACCACCCCGATGGTAATAATGACTGCAGCATCTGGCCTCCAGAACCAGGTCCAGCAGATGGAGAAGATCCAAGGTTTCCCCACGAAACCGAACGGGTCCGTAGAGGTCAGTCTGTGCAGGCAGCTGAAGGATCATACCATACCTTACCAATTTATTTGTAAAGCACTTAAAATACAACATATCAGCCGTCCGAAGTGCTGTACAAAGACAAAAACAAGCACAAAACAATAAAAACAATCATATAAATAATCAGAACATCACAAGTAAAAGAATACAAGATTAAGACAGAGATGCTAACTCAATCACATGGACAATTCCTCTTCCCCTCTGGCAACATATTTTAAGTCTCTTTTGGACTCTCTCAATCTCACCCAACATGTGGACGCCCCTACGCACAACAGGGGGCATACTCTGGATTTGGTGATTACAGACACTGTACTCATCAATAACTTATCTGTATATGACATGGGTGTCTCGGACCACAGTGTCATCTATCTGCTAGTGCCTTCAACTTCGCCTGCTTCAAACCCAAAATGACCTATCCAGTTCCGTGACTTTAAAAACATTTCCCCTGATGATCTGTCCACTGATCTTCACGCCCTGACCGCTGTCAATCATTCATCTGCAAATGACTCTGTGGATTACTACAACCAAGCTCTCCAAGAGCTTCTGGACCTACATGCTCCCTTGAAGACAAGACTGGTGTCTTTCTCCCGTTCAGCCCCCTGGTACACTGATGAGCTGCGCAGGATGAAGGCAACTGGCCGTGCTATTGAGAGACGTGTAAAATCATCTGGTCTCTCTGTACATAAGCAGGCATACAAAGAACATCAGAAAGCGTACGCCTATTCTCTTAAAGAAGCACGCTCCAAATATTATTCCAACATCATCAACACCTGCCCTGGTAACTCTAAACAGCTCTTCTCCACAATAACTCATCTGCTTAATCCCATTAAACAAACTCCTGAGGAATCTGTTCAAAAATGCAACCTGTTCCTTTCATCATTTAAAAACAAAATTGACACCATCAGATCTCAGCTCCACAACCTCCCTGATCTTCGTTTACCATCTACCCGTCTGCATCCTGGGTCCCTGAGCAGCTTTGATGAAGTTGTTCAGAGTGAGGTGGAGTCCATCATAAAGAAAATGAAGCCTTCATCCTGCGCCCTGGATCCCTTCCCCTCATCTCTCATAAAATCCAATCACTCTGCAATAAGCCCATTAATCACACAAATAATAAATCAGTCTCTACAATCTGGTCATGTTCCACTGCCTCTAAAAACTGCCATCATTAGGCCTCTTCTGAAAAAATCTAATTTGGATCCCAACATTTTTTCTAATTACCGCCCAATTTCCCACCTCCCTTTTCTGTCTAAAGTGCTGGAAAAAGCAGTTGCTGCTCAGCTGCAGGACCACCTACAACAACACTCCCTGTATGAGAAGTTCCAGTCTGGATTCAGGGCAGCTCACAGTACTGAGACTGCATTGCTGAGAGTTACCAATGATGTCCTCATGGCTGCTGACACTGGTTCTCCCTCCATCCTTGTCCTCCTTGACCTCACTGCAGCCTTCGACACTGTGGACCATAGTATCCTCCTCCACCGTCTTCATGTGGAGGTCGGTCTCTGTGACACTGTCCTGGACTGGTTCAAATCTTTCCTCTCCAATAGGCTGGAATGTGTTAGTCTTGGCAACGCCACATCCCAGACAGTCTGTGTCTCCTGTGGTGTCCCTCAGGGGTCAGTTCTGGGGCCCCTGCTGTTTTCCCTTTACATGCTGCCTTTAGGTCAAATTATTAATCAGTTCAACATTTCTTTTCACTGTTATGCCGACGATACACAGCTTTACATCAGGACTGGAGCATCCTCATCTTCCCCATTGTCATCTCCATCTTCACTCACTGCCCTCTCTACCTGCCTGGAGGAAATAAGGGCATGGATGAATCAGAACTTTCTTCAATTAAACTGCTCCAAGACTGAGGCCATACTGATTGGCACCCCTCACCAGGTACAAACATCTACTATAACAACAATTTCCTTTTCTGGACAAGACATCCCCCTCTCCACCTCTGTTACAAATCTTGGAATAAAAATGGACTCTCATCTTACATTTGAAAATCACATTAAGCTTCTGTTTAAAACCTGCTTCTTCCATCTTCGAAACATCTCCAGACTTCGCCCATCCCTAACTTTTTCTGATGCCGAGAAGCTCGTCCATGCTTTTGTCTCTTCCAGGCTTGACTACTGCAACTCCCTGTTTATTGAAATCCCTGGTAAATACCTTCAGAAACTTCAATATATTCAAAACAGTGCAGCAAGGATTTTGCTGAGAGTTTGTAAATTTGAACATATTCAGCCCATTCTCCATAAACTTCATTGGCTTTCTGTCACCTACAGAATTCAGTACAAAACTGCTCTCATTACACATCAATGCTTACACGGAACTTCACCAGATTATCTGAAGGACATTCTTGTTCCATATTCATCCACCCGGTCTCTGCGGTCACAGAACAGTAATCTCCTTCACATTCCAAGAACCAAATTAAGGACCATGGGAGACCGGGCTTTCAGTGTGGCTGCCCCCCTCCTGTGGAACTCTCTTCCTGACTGCCTGTGAGCTCCACAGTCACTGGTTGACTTTAAGAGCGGCTTGAAGACCTTTCTTTTTAAGCGAGCCTACTCTGCCTCCTCATGATTCTATCTTTGATCTTAGTAGATGCTGTTATTGATTTTATTTGTTTTATCACTTGTTTTATTTGACCTTTAATTTTGTTGCACTTTGTAGCACTTTGAGATTTTCATTAATGAAAAGTGCGTTATAAATTAAATTCATTATTATTATTATTCTCTGCATCATGTCAGCCAGCTCTACCTCAGCCTATCATTGTCCTCACATTTAGAGTTGCAACCCTCAATCCTATATTCTTGACTTTTTGTTCTTCATCTTAAATCATCTTAGGTCAAAGGTTAAATTATTTTCAAATATGTTTTTGTACTTAGTTGTGTATGTATGTTATGTAATGAGGCCCATACATCTAAGAAAACATGTCAAATGTACATGGCTACATAAAATTAGTTTCATAGCATGATGAACAATTGGATAGGAGGATGACCCCCCGGTATGTCAGAGGATCAGCATTGCATGTTTTGAGTAGCTGAAATACCTGTATTTTCCAGGCTCGTGGCTGTAGGTGTCCATCTCTGCTCTAAACTCTCTCAGCAGGTCATGTAAGCCCACCTGACTTGTTGTGTAATCATGATACAGGTCCCACTCTGTAGTTACCAACTCCTGAAATGAAATATTGGTCAGGTATTATTGCATTTCTTGGCCTCTTTAGCAAATATATTGTAATCAGCTTTTGTTTTTGGCAGACTCATTCACTGTGAAATATTCATGTTGATATAAAGTGGATCTGGATTTTCTTCAGAAATAGATCATGTCTAACATTGAATGCTAGGAAACGCCTTGTATCTGTGACTTTCCTTCCCTCCATTGATTACGGTGACATTCTCTACATGAATGCTCCTACAAGCACCCTGCAGATGTTGGATGTTGTCTATCATGGTGCACTAAGATTCATAACTGGCTGTGATTATCGTACCCACCACTGCACCCTGTATTCACTGGTTAACTGGACATCATTAACCTCACACAGACTCTTCCACTGGTACATTTTCATCTTTAAATCACTTCTTGGTCTGCTGCCCTCATACATCTCCTCCTACATGTCTTGCGTGAGTGCAGCTACAGTGTGCGCTCTCAGGACATGATTACCTGCAGTGTCCCCTCAGTGAGGACTGAACTTGGAAAAAGGGCCTTCTCCTACTCTGCTCCTGCTTCCTGGAATATCTTACAAAAAGATCTGAAGCTCTCGGCCTTGACCTCTCTAAATGGTTTTAAGAATCTGTTGGAATCCTGGCAAAAACCAATGCAGATATGTTCTTGTTTTTGATTTTATACATCTATCTTATAATGTTTTGCTAGTTTTTGATACTTTGTTAAAAAAAATCTGTATTTCTCTCTTATTTTTTTCTATTGTTTATTGTTTAAGGAAATTCTACCATTGCTGTTCATTATTCTTTAGTTTGTAGCAGGTCGCTTTTATAAATGACTCCACGAGGCTCAATGAGATTTACCTGACTAAATAAAGGTTTAATGAATGAATATACTGTATATATATACACAACTTTTTTACACACGCACCTCTACCACCAGAGTGTGTTGGTAAAGATCACTCACAGAGACAGTAACCGATTAATACACATAAAGTGTATAATAGTGAGCTTATTAACACAGCTGTCAAACAATGGCACCATCCAAGGTCACAGATCTTGCTGAGAGTGACTCACCTAAATGTCTGCACCGTGTCATGAAGACACTTCCCAGAAATGTTATTTTGTATTCACATTTATCTTGTTTTGGGATGTGGCCCGTTTTAACAGGCTTAACACCAAAAATTACTAAAAAATGAGAACTTCACAGCTGTTTTTGATTTTTGGTTTCGAGGTTGTTTTTGTTCTAGCAAGGCCAAATGTACATCTAGAGACAGAACATTTTGATAGATTAATGCGATAATAGAACTCACAGGTGCATGGTTTTTATGTAATTTAATGCTTTTTGACATTATTTTTACAAAAACGGTTTGCTTTTGATGCACTTTTAGTGTAATTGTGTAACTTTTCTGTTGTCTTTAAATATACATTTATGCATATTCTTAATTTCTGAACAGTTGTAAACTTTTGTAACCACAAAGCTGTGAAGATGACATTTGCCAACAAGGATCCTTTAAGCAGAAGGAATCTCCTTATACGCTCTCCATGATTAATTCAACCTACATGGCAGGATCACAGCTTGGAAAACATCTCAGTGGAAGGCAGTCATGATGCTTCAACACTCTTATCATACAAAGTTTTTTCTTGATGCTTCCCTGCACCCATACTACACTCTGTCCACCAGCAGCACATCTCATGATGGGATTTTACCACCTATACCCACAATCACACCTCGTCCTGTGCCTGCCCATCCATGACTCACAAACTGTGTCAGGATGCAGCTACGTACTAGAAGACCATACCAAAGCTGAAAGTATCAAAGTCAAGTCAAAGTCAACTTTATTGTCAGAACTGCAATATGTACAGGACATACACAGGATTGAAATTGCGTTTCTCTCAGTCCCTCGGTGCAACAGTATCACGTCTGCTTTAGGTTTTGATGACCTTGTAATGATCATGGATAAGGGGAGGTCAGTGCAGCTGGTCACCTGCTGCCACCTTCATCCACAGCCTTGATATGCTGCTACCACAATGATAAACCGTTATGACCTCACTACGGTAGTTTTGTGTACACTCCAATCCATTTTGGACCTATCACATTTAGCACCCACTGTGTTCCCATGACCATCCATGTTCTGGCTCTGTTTTTTTTAACATCATAGCAAAGTGTGAAGGGGGTCTTAGAGGCTGCAAAAATGATTTAATCTTTTTTTTTTTTTTTTTACAGTACATCATGCATGAACATTAAACAAACTGTTGAAATTATAGAAATACTAAAGACAATAAGTAGAAATGCTTCACAATACAAGAAAGCATTGGTTGATAAAGATTTTAACATACGGTAACTTATCGGAATTAGAATTTGAATTCAGTCTGTTTGCCCACAATGCTATTTGTCAATGAAAAAAGCATCAAACAAACCTTTGAAAGTAAAGCATTTGTAGTTTTAATTGGCATGTTTTACAGGACTATTTTAAATGGTAAATGGAGCTTATTTATATAGCGCTTTCCAGCCCCCTGTGAGGAGCCCCAAAGCGCTTTACAATACCAACCATCCACCCATTCATACACGCATTTATACACCGGTAGCGGCGACTGCCATGCAAGGCGCCTTCCAGTCTTACCGGGAGCAACTTGGGGTTAAGTGTCTTGCCCAGGGACACAACAACACATGGTGTGGGGAACCGGGATTAGAACCTCCAACCTTCCGATTGGGGGATGACTGCCATTACCACTACACCACGGCTGCCCCTTTTTTAGATTATTGTCATTTAATTCGCATTAAAAAAAAACTATATTCTAATAAAAATAACTTTTAGGGAGTCACTTTTTGCATTTAGGATTGGTTGGAAAAAATAGGCCCAAATATTCAAAACTGTGTATGTAAAAATATCAACAACAACAAACAAAAAAATCCCGGTACTGCACATCGCTACAAATTGAGCTTATTTAGGACTAGCTTGATCTTTTTTGACTACTGGCAGCATGACTGCGCAGCGGTTAGCACTGTTGCCTCACAGCAAGAAGGTCCTGAGTTCAATCCCCAGTTGGACCTGGGGTCTTTCTGTGTGGAGTTTGCATGTTCTTCTCGTGCTTGTGTGGGTTTTCTCCGGTACTCCGGTTTCCTCCCACAGACCAGAAACATGTATGTTAGACTGCTTCAGGCCCAGGCCTCACTTGCAAAAGAGATCTGTGATCTCAATGGGGTTTGCCTGGTTAATTAAAGGTTAATAAACTAAGTAGCAACATAAACAATGACCTGGTGAAGCTCCTCAGTCATATAAATTCAAAAAAGTTTGACAAAAGACGTCTTCTGTTACAAATAAAGTCCAGTTGTTTTTGTCTTAAACTTTTTGAATAAACTATTAGGAGCCCAAATGTCTTTTTGTTTGTAGTAAAGTAAAAAAACAAAAAAAACAAAGAAAAATAAAACATTGTTACTGATGTAAGTGTAAGTTAATATGTGTGTGTTTGAATCATTATTTTTGATTAATATTTGATAAGAAGACACTTGTGATTCAGTAGAGGAGAGATTTGTAATCAGCCTCTCATGCAGCTAGTGTTTAGACAGGCATGGAGCCACACACCTTTTTAATTTGTCTTCATGTTTTACTTTTGTTTAGACCTGGATTTTGTAAAAGTATTGTTTGTGTTGTTGCCATCTTTTATGTGAACAGTTTAACTTGAACACTGTGCTCCCGCGGAGTTTGTTCTGCTGTAAATGGATGGAGTGATAGATAAGCCATTGCTTCTTCCTGTTCCCTTTTTGAACATTCTTGTTTTGTTTCCAGAATATTTTGGTGGAAATATTTACATTTTTATTTGTTTATGGTATTGTTAAAAAAATGTTAACTGTTCAAAATGAAATAGAGGGAGAGTTTGGAGCTTAAATTTTTTATTATTTTTTATTTACACACACCTTCCCTTATCTGTGTGCAGAACCAATGCAGACTAGCTCCGAGCTTTTTTGTACTTCAAGTTAATGTTGTTCCCTGTAATGTGCAGGTGACCAGGCAGACCCCTGTAAGTTCCAGGCGTGCAACGAGTACGCACAGTGTAAAGTCAACAAGTGGTCGGGGGAGGCCGAGTGCGTCTGTAACGTAGGTTACTTCAGCGTGGACGGCCTTCCTTGTCAGAGTATCTGTGAGCTGCAGACGGACTTTTGCCTCAACGATGGCAAGTGTGACATCATCCCTGGACAGGGAGCCATTTGCAGGTGGGAGGAAATTAGAGGGATTTAATCTGTTTGAGTGTGTGTATGTGTGTGTGTGTGTGTAACAGTGGCTGAGTTGGCTCAAAACTGATTTTAAAACGTTATTACAGTTCATGCAGGTAAGCAGAATATTCAAGTCTTAAAGCTAAACTGTTTGAGTAAATGTTGATCATGAGGACATGCATAATTTAACCTCTAATTATTGTTATTATTATTATTTTAGTTTGTGCTCCAGCCTAAAATGATATACACATACAGCAAAATATAATTCTGTTTAACGCTGCAAGAACAAGTGCAAAATTAGCAAGTCTGTTTTTGAACCAGTAGATAAAACTTTTTATATTTTTAATCAATTTATTTCTCTTTAAGGCATTTATTACACTACAGTATTTAGAACTGAAAGCAATGATCATTTTTGCAGATGTAACTGCTAACAAATATACAGTATACAGTATA
>JBBPBX010052039.1:0-24361 GCA_038048925.1 Garcialebias charrua
AGAAAATGCAAGTCGTTAATCCGGCTCCAGACCAAGATTAACTCGGCGGCTGCATCTAAACCTCCCTTTTGTTTGTTTGTCTATTTCACACATGCCCCCTTTGCTTATCGGCTGGAATGGTAAATGCCATTTGTTTTGTTTAGAGTATTTCAGGATATATTGGAGTGTGATTGTGGTGCAGAGGACGGCTGCCAAGGGATAGATAAGCATGTCACTAGTACATCCTCTCAGCTAGGACCCTTATGGACCTTTGTGAATAAGGCTGTCATATAAATTCAGCAGCCACGGAGTAAAACTGGAGGTTATGATTGGAGACTTTGGTATTGGACGTTTGTGTCCTTCTCACAAGGGTTTTTCTACCATATAAAAAGTTAGGAAATAATGCAATTTTACTTTTCTTCATATTTGTTTTTGTATTTAAAAACAAAGGTTTGTTCAAGAGAATTCACAGTTTGGCCAAAGGGAGAATAGCTTCACGCTAATATTTTTTGGAATAACTTTTAATTTGAATACAGCCCTTAAATGCTGTGGTAAAATCCAAAACAGCTAAGTCTGGTCCTCTGGACATTCACTTTTTTGGATTTTTCTACCTGAATTATTGAGCATGCATCAGGGTATGCTGTGGTAAAATGTTTAATAAGTTTATAAATCATTCAACGAAACAATCCTGCATTGTAAGTTGAGCCTCGTTGTTTAAGGCTTCACAAAAATTTACAGACCAAAGGGGGAAAAGTGTCTGTGTAGCTTTAGCAACAGATTTCATAGCTCAGTATAGGCCTACATTTTTATTTTTATGAAATTATCATAGACTTATTGTTAGATTGACATCAACATCTGATGAACTTCTAGAGTCAACTTGGTTCAAGATGGACCTCACAGCCAAGTATCAGGATTCTGAGTTTTAGGGATTACAGTAGTTTGTGTTTTTGACACTCCTCAAATTGCTCCACCAGTTTTCATTTAATATATTTTTTGTGCCTCAGTCAGCCCTTTTCCACAGTCAGCCTCTGCTCCTTAACCCTGCCCCTCCTACTCACACCTGTCCCTTATTGTAATTTTTGCTCAGGTGTCTCCACTCAACTTACCAGCTCCAGTCTATTTGTACTCCGGTTTTGTCCACGTGACTCTGTGTGTTGTCTCTGGACTGCCCCTGCCTAATGTCGCCATCATTATGTGCTAGTGTGCAAGATGTTATCATTATCACGCTGTTCACCTTCAACCAAAGATTAAAAGCATGATAGGAATTTTTTGTTTGTCTCCTAACCCTATGTGTCATTTTCACCACTTTTTATTGTCTTTCCAAACAGGTCTCACTTGTAAATGACTCTTCGAGGCTCATGTGACTTATCTGTTTAAATAAAGGTTGAATGAATGAATGAATGAATGAATGAATGAATGAATGAATGAATGAATGAATGAATGAATGAATGAATGAATGAATGAATGAATGAATGAATGCAGCAGTTCCCCATTGGGATTTCATGCCATGTTCTGATCTTTGTCTCCTTGAGATTCACCATTATTTTGCATTTCTACTATCATGTCTGCTTTTTATTTTAGTATTGTTAGTCATTAAAAGCTTGATTTAATTTATTTTAATTTCCTCAGGTTAGTCTGCATGCTTGAGTTCAACTTGTACAAACCGTGACACTGAACAACTTGACAAACACAAAAAAATGACTTGAATTGAGCTAATTTTATAGATAAAGCTAAAAAAAACATTTGGGATATTAGCTTATCTATATCCAACCCATACTCTGAGATCTATAAGAACAGTGCAAGATCTGTTTATAAAATGTGGCTAATAACTATTGGTGTCAACCCAGACTCTGATGGGAAAAATATCTCAGTAACTTCTGGATGTGTACCATACTTTTCGGATTATAAGGCGCACTTATAAATCCGTAAATGTTCTCAAAAGTCAACAGTGAGCCTTATAATCAGGTGTGCCTTATGTATTCATTCTGGTTGTGCTTACTGACCTCTAACCGATTGTATGTGGTTATCGAGTTGAATAAAGTTTGACTTATCTGACTGTTTTTGTTTCGCTTAATGCGCTCTATAATCTGGTGTGCCTTTTATAGTCCATAAAAATAAAAAAAAACGGTATGATTGTACCTTTCAGAAAGTAGTCATTGGGTGAGCATCTACAATTGATTACTTTTTTGATCAGTCCAATTCAAGATGGCCATCACAGCTAAATGAAATTATAAAACTGACTTTCAATCAATATTGTAAATATTAAGTTTAAAACGTGAGCTGGACATCATTCCTAAAAATATTAGCATTCTCAGTTGGCATCAACCTGAACTGTTTGATAGCAAAATATCTCATGAACCACTGGTATTATGAGCACTACATAGCATGGTCCAGCAATAATCAAAGTTTGTGTAATATGACAAGAACTTCAGTATTTCTCAAAGTAAAAAGGACTTAGTTTAAAGTACTGACATGAAATGCAAACAATGAGTAATCCCTACAATTAAAACTTTTAACTACTGTAATTTAATCCTTTTTAATATCTTTCTTTATAAATGCTTGTGATTGTTCAGATGTGTATATTTGGTAATAAACCGTGTTTCCTCACCAATCCAGAGCAGTTGGTGACATTGAGCCCACATCAGCTACCAATCACTCGGCACGTCCCGATTCCAAACACAGGTTTGACATCCTTCTGATGAAAAATGGTCTCATCTGCGCAAAGCCTCATCTTCTCCACTTGTGACCCACACTCACTCCCCAAACTCATTTACAGAAAGATCCCATCATCTTTACTTCATACTAGCAAGACCGAGGGAGACGAATACTTGTTATAAAAAGGGACAGTTGTACTTCACTGGGCATTTATTTACCCACTGAAGGTTTGCAATTCTTCCTTAGTGAGGAGGGGCCGGTCTGAGTAATTAAATGTGATACGAGTTTGTCTTTTTATTTGCAATTCCTACAATTCACCACTGGTCTGAAGCTGCATAATCAATAAATAAACTCCGTTTTTACAGAAAACCTCAAGTCTTGCTTTATGTTCCATGGAGGTCTTTCGTGTTTGTGTCCCAGTTCAGGTCAATGAAACAACTTTGAAGTGCGTGAAGGTTTTCAAGGGATCTCAGCAGGACCCCAGTGTTGATTCAATCATTCGAGCTATAACCTACCTTAGGTCTTTCTTCCATAATTTTGGAGCAGACAACTGATCAAAAAGTCCTAATAATACTGAAATATTTACTAGATTTTAATCCATTCATCTCTGCCAGTGGTGTTCCTAATTGATTCCTTAAAATGTGGAAACACTCTAATGACTACTCTGATGCATGCTCAATAATCCAGGTAGAAAAATCTAAAAAAGCTAAGTCTGGTCCTCTGGACATTCAAAAAATAAAACAAAACAAAGCAAAAAAAATGTAGAAACGTTTCGTCTTTCGTCCGAAAGACTTCCTCAGTCTGAGTTGCTGTGTTCAGCTCAGTCTTATAAATAGCACCCTCCCACAGTGTTGCACAACCAGTTGGCTGATGACAGCCTGAAACCAGTTGCTCACATGATCAAGGAGGGCCATCAGCCTAACAATGGATCATTAGCACCCTGATGGTTGTTTGCTATTCACAGAGGGCTGAGTGATACTAGCAATAACAGCATTGTAAGAGGGGGACAGTTGAACCCGGAGGCCTCCACCCCTGTTTAATGATGGACGGTTTCTTTTCACAAAGATGGCCTCCTTTACTCCTCTCTCAAACCATCGTTCCTCTCTATCAAGGATGTGAACATCTTCATCCTTGAAAGAGTGACCGCTGGCGTGGAGATGAGTGTAGACTGCAGAGTCCTGACCTGATGATGTTGATCTTCTGTGCTGGGCCATCCTTTTGGCCAGTGGCTGTTTAGTTTCCCCGATATAAGACTGATCACAGCCCTCCTGACACTGAACAGCATACACAATATTACTCTGTTTGTGCCGGGTTACAAGAAGAAGTTGATAGATTGCCTGAAAATTTTGAAGCAGGACAAGGCTATTGACAATATTCTGTACCACAGACTGTACCCAGGGGAGGCCACGCCAAGTCTGTATGGTTTACCCAAAATCCACAAACAAGGTGTACCTTTAAGACCAATTGTTAGCATGATTAACTCGGTCACTTACAATGTTTCCAAATATCTGGCATCTGTACTCATCCCTTTAGTTGGCAGCTCAGAACACCACATACAGAACACCATGGACTTTGTGGAGAAGGTGAAGGGTGTCATCATGGAGACTGATGAAACAATGGTCTCTTTTGATGTCACATCACTCTTTACGTGCATCCCTGTTGATGAAGCAGTAGAGGTGGTCTGTTTAAGGTTAAAATCAGACACCACTCTGAACAGCAGGACCACACTTTCCACAGAGCAACTGTGTCAACTCTTGAAACTGTGCCTGCAGTCAACCTACTTCACATATGGGGAGCAATATTATAGGCAGAAACATGGGTGTGCTATGGGGTCGCCAGTTTCTCCTATTGTTGCCAACCTGTACATGGAGGAGGTAGAAAAGAAAGCCTTGACTTCCTTTTCAGGGAGACCACCAAGTCATTGGTTCAGGTATGTTGATGACACCTGGGTTAAAATTAAATCTCAGGAAGTCCAACATTTCACTGATCACATCAACTCTGTGGATAAATATATCAAGTTCACACGAGAAGATGTAAAAAATGGCAGGTTGGCTTTCTTGGACTGTGAGGTCTCAGTTTCTGATAGAGGAAATTTGCAAACTGATGTGTACCGCAAACCCACCCACACAGACCAGTATTTACAGTTCGACTCCCATCACCCTCTGGAGCACAAGTTAGGAGTCATCAGGACTCTGTATCACAGAGCAGACAGCGTCCCCACTAACTTAGGAGCCAGACAGAAGGAGAAATCACACACAAAACAGGCTCTAGGGAAATGTGGATATCCTAACTGGGCCTTCCTGAAAGCAGAGAAGAAACCCAAACAGGACTCCAGCCAGCCATCAGGTGAAAAGAAGGAACCCAGACCCAGACCAGTGGTCATTCCGTATGTTGCGGGAGTTTCAGAGACATTGAGACGTTTATTCTCTAAACACAACGTCCCAGTGGCTTTTAAACCCCAAAATACATTACGGCAAAGACTGGTTCATCCCAAAGATCCAGTCCCCCGGCACAAACAGAGTAATATTGTGTATGCTGTTCAGTGTCAGGAGGGCTGTGATCAGTCTTATATCGGGGAAACTAAACAGCCACTGGCCAAAAGGATGGCCCAGCACAGAAGATCAACATCATCAGGTCAGGACTCTGCAGTCTACACTCATCTCCACGCCAGCGGTCACTCTTTCAAGGATGAAGATGTTCACATCCTTGATAGAGAGGAACGATGGTTTGAGAGAGGAGTAAAGGAGGCCATCTTTGTGAAAAGAAACCGTCCATCATTAAACAGGGGTGGAGGCCTCCGGGTTCAACTGTCCCCCTCTTACAATGCTGTTATTGCTAGTATCACTCAGCCCTCTGTGAATAGCAAACAACCATCAGGGTGCTAATGATCCATTGTTAGGCTGATGGCCCTCCTTGATCATGTGAGCAACTGGTTTCAGGCTGTCATCAGCCAACTGGTTGTGCAACACTGTGGGAGGGTGCTATTTATAAGACTGAGCTGAACACAGCAACTCAGACTGAGGAAGTCTTTCGGACGAAAGACGAAACGTTTCTACATTTTTTTTGCTTTGTTTTGTTTTATTTTTTGAATGTCCAGAGGACCAGACTTAGCTTTTTTAGACTCTAATGACTACACCATGATAATCATATATTTATGTTGCAGAGTAAGAAAACTACAACTGAGATCTTAGAATCTTGTTTTATGTCCACTGTAGCCAAATTGATGATATGATTGGTAATTATAGTGAAGCTTCAATCATTTGTGTAAAAGATGGGTTTTATTTTTGTTGTTGCCGCCTTTCTGATATACAGGTAAACTGAATCGGAACAATTTCTGTTTTGTGATTTTTCTAAGTTCTTACAAACTGAAGAGACTTGAGGATATTTAGCTTCAGTTTAGAAGTGGTTTTTTTTTCTGCAGGTTGAGGGCAGCATGGTGGCTCAGTTGGTAAGAGCTGTTGCTTCTCAGCAAGAAGGTCACTGGATCAAATCCTAACTGTGGGGCTTTCTGAGTGGAGTTTGCATGTTCTCTCTATGCATGCATGAGTTTTCTCCAGGTACTCCGGAGACCAAAATCATTCAGCTGATTGGTAACTAAATTGTCCGTAGGTGTAAGTGAGAGAGTTAATGGTTGTTTCTCATTTGTCTCTGTGTGTCCCGGTGCGGACTGGAGACCTGTCCAGGGTGTACCCCGCTTCTTGCACAGTGATAGCTGGAAATGAACACTAATGACTCTCCCCAAAAAGGAAGAAGCAGGTAAAGAGGATGGATGGATGGATGGATGGTCAAAAGTGAAGATGGATGGATGGTCAAAAGTGAAGAAGTACCAAGAGGTCTCATACAAATGATGAGTAAGTGGTAGAAGGCAAGGAATGGCTGGAAAACTCATAAGCAGGCTCAGGAGACAACCAGTAAGGTCCAAGTCTCAGGAGGATCCCAGGAGTCAAGGTACTACATGGAGAGTCAAAGATTAAAGGCCAGGAACACAACTACAGATTGGTAGATAATGCACCAGTGTTGGATTGCAGTCCTCAACTGCCTTAAAGGACAACACCCACCGTGACAGTAACAATTCACCATATTGGAGAATTACTGTAGTATTTTATGAATTTTATTTTCATTTTTGCATTTGGGCCAGGCGAGGGTTAAAAAAAAAAAAAAAAAACAACCCACTCCCGAATGAATCCGGAAACCTGGCCGAAAAGTCCCGAAGGGTCATGCCTTTCGTTACATTGATCTCCACCCAGAAAGCAAGGCAGAAGGTAGGAGTGAGTTTCCATGGAGGTTTATGAGAGTGAGAGTAAAACTGCATATTTCCTGGTGCATTTTTGTGTACAACTGGACCAGTGGTCTGCTTTTATTTATTATTTATTTTATAGACCTTTTTAATAAGATATAACACCGCTGCGACTGTTGCTGGCTGCTCTCCTCTCCTCTGCCCAGAGAGGAGCGAGCCGCGCGGCTTCTCCCTGGCTCCCCGTTCCGCTGCGGGTCAGCTTTGAAGTTCGTGCTGGGGCTCGGTTCTGTCCAGCCTTGTTGCTGGAGCACGGGGAAGCACAGAGAGCACGGGGAAGCCCGCGCGCGATGGTACATCCAGACCGACAGAGCTCCGCGCTGCGGCTGCCTTTCTACTCCCGACCTGTCTGGTCAGGGGAGAGAATAAAAAGGCGATGCGGAAATGAATGAATTTGTCGCGATCAAGCGAATTAAACTAGTATGTCTACGTGGATGCTGCTCAGAATATGACAGACATCAGTGAGCAACCGCTTCTCTTTTTTTTTTCCTCTCTTAGAGCAGCGGTCATGGAAGTTGATGAAGGCTTATTAAAACTCCGCCTGTAACTCCAAGGCGGAATCTTTAGTGATGTGAATGCCCATATTTGGAGAGGGGCAGATCTTCCCGGAGCTTCTGCTAAAATCTGCTATAAATCATGAAATAACACATTTTGCATTATTTCTCTACAATATAAATAAACGCTCCTGTATTATTTTTAAATAAACTAATAAATATTAATGGCGATGCAATTTGAAAACATGGTGGGTCATGGACTTTAAGTACTTCTGCAGCTCATTAGTGGAGTGGTGCTCAGGTGTGGATCTGTTGGCGCCCTCTGGTGTAGGAAAGCTGCAGGAGAAAAAGCTGGAACTCTTACACTGTATAGTTAATTTAATAGTTTGTTAGCTTGTTGTCTATTACTTTTGTTAAACATTTTATTACATAATAACATAATTATACAAGCAAAGGTTAGACATTTTAAATGAAACTACTTTCAAAAACACAAGTGCATTTTGCCACACTTACGGTAAAGAGATGGTTTTGTTAAATTGTGTATAAACAACACAGAATAAATGAGACCTGGATGGATATTGGGTATTTGTTATTAAACTTCAGGGTCGTAATTTTAAGTTTTCATATACTGCAAATTCTATTTTCACTTACCATTTTCTTGAGTTTAAATGAAAATTATGCAGCTGCTTAGACAAACAAGATTTGAAATGATTTTGTAAGTGGAACTGGGAATGTAAATGTGATGCATATTTGCGTTCGGTGCAGGGAGGTTATTAAAAAAGTTCTAAGAAATGCCCCGAGATGTTTTTAATACGAAGATAAATATTCGAACATTGTATTTTCAGAGCAATAAAATTAATTTGAGCAATTCAAAGTGCTTCCCTCTTTGTACAAACAAAAAAGTTTTACATTTAATTTACATTAAACGGTATCACCTTTTGTAAAGGAACGTTCATTGTAGGTTTCATGAAGAGACTATACTGAAGTTCTGGGACTTGGTTGACACTAAATCTAAACAACAAAAGAACGAGACTAATAAAGATTATTTTGAAGCAGACTGATCATGCTGTCTGCATTTTTCAGGGAGGTTTCTGACAGCACATGCTGGTGCAGGAAGCTGTGTTCTGTGTAATGAGATGTGCCGGGTGATGTCAGATGGAGGACAACAGCTGGGCAAAGGACACAAAGAGGACATGCCATTGTCTTGCAGTGCACATTTTCCCATTGTCTTAGGCTGCAAGGATTGTAATGACTTTTAGAGTTTTGGGTGTAGCAACGCTGCACAGACTCCTCCAACTTCATTTACTTCACTTACATTCTCAAAGGCAATCTGTTTGATGGGAAAGCACCGTTTTAAATGCACATTTCAATGATGTGCCATCCTGTCAGAAATAAACTTTTGGGTATGCCCTGATGGGATTAACCCTGATCTGTTGTGTTGCTCCAGTTGCATAAGTGATACTGCAAATTAAAGCACAATGTCGTAAACATTACCCACTGCAATAGCACCATATTGGTTAACAATGCAGCCTTGAAGAAGTTATAGGTTGATGTGGGGCAGAAGGGGAACTGTTGTGCATTTAATCAATCATCCCCACTAAAATAAGTTTAGACCGTGAAGTGAGCTGCGCTCGGTGGGGATGTTTTTTTTTTTATCGAGCAAATATTTCCACTTATTTTCCCTCCTTAAGAGTCTGCAATGAGCGTGTTCATTTTTCACCAAGGTGCGCCTCATTTCTTCATTAGGCAGCGCGGTAGGGGTGTACGTGGAGGATCAGTGGAGCGGCTACATCACTCTCCGATGCCTGGCAGAATCTGACCTCGCTGTGGAGAATTTTAAACCGCCCCGTCCCATGTTCAACAGGACTTTTGAGTTCTTGCTCATTACAGAGGCATGATCATAACTCGGCGACGGGTCCTTGCGACATGCTGAGAAAGCAACACTTGCAAAGGCAGAAGATATGCTGANAAAAAAATATATATATATATATATACACACACATATGTATATAGATGGATATAGAGATTAAATATATATACTGTATATACTTTTTTTCACCTCTTTCTAGCGTCCTCATTCCTGAAGCAGGCTTTTGAAGGAGAATATCCCAAATTGCTGCAACTTTACAATGAGCTGTGGCGCCGCCTGCAGCAGTATAACACTTGTCTGCAGGGCTCCTGGACCAGCAGTGGAGGGTTGGATTCTGCTCTGGATATCACTACTGCAGAAATAGACGGCCTGGACCTTTTCACACAGGGCAAACCGGACTACAAGTGAGTGCAGTCACATGCAGCAGCACAGTCAGAACCATTTTTATTTGTCTAGTGACGGGCTCAGCAACGTGGGTATGTTCAACCGCCCTGCAGTAGGTCTTTTTATATGTGACTAAATAACATCTTTGTTGGAGCGCGTCATTTTGGCCAATCGCAGTCAAGCAGACGTGGGTATGTTCAACCGCCCTGCAGTAGGTCTTTTTATATGTGACTAAATAACATCTTTGTTGGAGCGCGTCATTTTGGCCAATCGCAGTCAAGACAGACGATAGTGGGGAGGGGGAGGAGCCGATAGCGAAAACCTCCAAGCACATCTCGCTGCAGCGCGCGGTTGAACAGGGTGAGAGGAGAGGCGGAAGCAGATTAGACGCAGACAAAACTGTTCAACCAAGTCCTTCAAAATGTGGGAGCTCCACAAAAGTGACGACACGGGAGAACCACAGAGATAAACATGGCCGAGTCATAAACTAACAACAACAGCAGCAGTAAGTCTCTACATGAAACCATTTGTTCTGTTTCAAAGTGAGAAAACATAATGTCAGTGTCAGAAAGTTCATTCTCAATAGTCCAGGTATCAAATCCGCTCATTCTCAATCAGTTCATCTGGACAATTTCTTTTTAGTAGAAACGTTTCACCCTCACTCCAGAGGGCTTCGTCAGTCAGAGCAGTCCAAAGCAAACTGAAGCTACCCCACCAAGTAAACAACTTAAGTGGACCAACCAGTTTGCTGTAGCCAAGATGGTTTCTGGGGGCTTGTCCCTCGTCGACTCCTCCCAGGCAGGCAGACATGTCCAAAGTTGACTTTGGACATGTCTGCCTGCCTGGGAGGAGTCGACGAGGGACAAGCCCCCAGAAACCATCTTGGCTACAGCAAACTGGTTGGTCCACTTAAGTTGTTTACTTGGTGGGGTAGCTTCAGTTTGCTTTGGACTGCTCTGACTGACGAAGCCCTCTGGAGTGAGGGTGAAACGTTTCTACTAAAAAGAAATTCTCCAGATGAACTGATTGAGAATGAGCGGATAATGTCAGTGTCTCTGCTCTGTTTTGAACGCCTCTTTTTATTTTTGACTAGCCATCTTTTTTATGTATGTCCTAATTATATTGGGATATGTTAATAAATGTATTTTGACCTAAAGTCAAAAGTCGTTAAGGAGCAAATTTTTCCTTATGCTGTAGAGGAGAAAAAGCCTACACACATTGTCTGGAAAGTAAAATAGTTGAGTTCAAATCAGTGATGCTGTTCTGAGTCTATCACTAAACAGAAAACTGTAAAAAGCCCCTCCTAAATTCACTGTTGGTGGTTATTAAAATGTCACCTGTTCATTGGGTTAAGTTAATATTCTTATTTTTATACAGTATGTGCATTTGTGTGTCACCATTGTTTAGTAAAATGGCATGTTGTGTTACAAATGAAACTAAATAAAAATTAACAAAATCAAAGTCAATTGCACCTCTAAAGTCATTGTGATAAATTGTCACATTAATTTAATTATCTTAGCCACAGGAGTGAGTTTAAAAACAGGATGATGTCTATATGAACTAGTTGAATGAGGTGTCTCTAAAATATCCTGATGCATGATCAATAATAATTTCAATTTTTTTTAATCTGTCCACAGGACCTGACTTTATTTAGTTCGATGTCTCTAAAATAGTTATTGAATCAAGTGTTTACATGTAGGGAAACATAGATGTTTAACAACTTGTTCAAATACACAAGAATGCAGGAAATGGCATCTACTTTATTCAAATATTTCTGACAAAACATTTAAGAAATGAGTTTTTACTGTTAGCAAAATGCTCTGCTGTATCTGGCTTGCTGCTGTTGGTTGTTAATTTTTTTGGTTGACACAATCTTTCCTATTAGTATGTTCTCATTAAATTAGGTTCGTAAATGACTTTTACCTGAAGCATGTTAAAAAAAATCTTTCGGGGGGGTTGGCGCAACGTTTGTCACCTTTTTCATCCCTTCTGAGTTTGCAGGTATGTATATTGACCCTACAAAATGTTTATTGCCAAAATTGACTGACTGCGGGAATTTTGGCTTTGGAACATTAGCAGTTTAAATTTTTTTGAAGTTTTTGCATGATTAAAAGAAAACTATTCTGTTTAAACAACACATAATTTAGCCATCAAAATGTTTTTTGTAGATTTATAAAGCTAATATCTTATGATAACGTGCATCAGTCAGATTCTCAGTCATCCAGTACATGGTAAATCAAATTAAAAATAAATAAATAAAACATCCTTTATTACCAAACTCCATTTGATTTTCATTGTATTCCCCTTGTTCTGGAGTTGGATCACAGGGGTAACATCTCTACCCACAGCCACCACTTCTAACTCTTCTGGGAGTCTTCATGGTGTTCCCAGACCGACAGAGGGTGTCAAAGTCAAATACACCAAGGGCCACAAAAAAATAATTGCTAAAAGCCAAGGGCCGGACTGGTTCAATGTTTATTATAAGGGGGTGATATAATAATTTTTTTCTTCTTTCTGCACTCTTTTCATTGCATTTTCTTTTTGATTAATTTGTTTTATTTTGTCTCTTGAATTAATAAATGAATTAAATACAATGTTAAATAGCTTTACATCTGCTAAGTTCTTGGCCTAAATCAAACATGTTCCTGCTTTTAGTATTTTACATTGTTTTATAATGCAGCCGTTTAGGTTTTGTTTTCTCTTTTAAATGAATTAATAAATTAATTAAATACAATGTTAAATAGCTTTACATCTGCTAAGTTCTTGGCATAAATCAACACAGACATGTTCCTGATTTTAGTATTTTACATTGTTTTATAATGTAGCTGTTTATGTTTTGTGTTTTTAATACAGTTTTCTTATGGATTTTAATTAATATGCTTTTTTATGATTGTTTACTGTTGGCTGCAAGTATCAAGCTGCAAAATCCTTCATTATCAGAGTCAGAGAGTCTTTATTGTCATTTGCACCGCATGTGGTACATGTGATGAAAACGAGATTATGTACACGGGGTCCCAGTTACATCCAACAACAAATGCAAGAGAAAAACAGTAATAACATCTAGAATTAACTAAGAAAAACATCAACTAGTAATACACTAAGCCTAATATAGTGGGAATAAACAGCAGCACGAACATGAGTTTGTATGAGCAGATGGTCACAGATGAACACAGATGAACACAGCAACAAGAAAACAGATCAGCATCAGTATGATGTGATATTTTGCAGTGTTTATTTTTTATTTTATTTTTATTTATTCATGAGTCTAACAGCCTCAGGGTAGAAGCTGTTCCTCAGTCTAGTGGTTCTACACTTGATGCTCCTCAACCTCCGTCCTGAGGGGAGTGGGGCAAAGAGTGAGTGTGCTGGATGAGTGAGGTCTTTCATGATGCAGGTGGCTCTTTTCCTGCATCTGGAGGTGTAACCCCAAAAATACACTGCACGCGGCTCCGCCCCGCTCCGGTCCGCAGGTCGCAGCTGAGCGAGTCCAATTTCCACTGCCTGCGCTCCGCTCAGGTCCGCCTGGATGCGCCGCTCCGAGACACGTGCGAGATCGCGCGATAAATCAAGTGATAAATAAGTAAGTCAGAACAAAACAATTCATTCGGTGGAAGAAGGAGAACAACTGTAGAGAGACTGCTGCCTTGATCTTCTCTCGTAAATGAGCTACATGGTTTGAGCAACAGGAAGTGATGTTTACATTTCAGAATAAAATACTTTTTTATTTATTTATTTCTTGTATTGCGTTATTAGGCGTAGTCATAGTCATAAATATAATAGTTTAGTCATAGAATAGTCATAAATGATAGTTTGACAGCATTTTTGTACAAATAAATCCGTATAGAGCTAGGATTAGTCCGCCTGTGGTGATTTTATTTTGTAAATACGGAAGTTGTGCTCGTTCCTTTTCCTGTTGGTGCGACGTAATCTTCAAAAGTTGACTCCGGCACAGCTCCGTCATCCGGCAGAAATAGAAAAATTTCTAATTTTGACGGACTGCCGTCCGCTCTCCGCAGCTCGCGCNACGAGCAGCACATGTACTGTATGTGTGGAGTGAAAGTGCCTCGTGTTTTGGTTTATGTCTGGCTAAAATTAACAAGCAAGCAACACCAGTGATGACACCCTCAAGCATCAATTCACAGTTTGTAGAGCCATAGAGACATGGAGGCATACAAAACTTTAACTAGAGGAACTGAAATTCCTGCAAAAATGCGATGTGAATGCTTATTGCTAAAGAACTTGCTGAAATTGGCTAAAACACACTGAAATGCAGCTGAGCTTGAATAACAAGCCTAAGAAAGCAGAATGAACACATATTTGCTGAATTAGTTTTAAATAATAAGAAATTGAGAGTCAGAGAGTCAGAGTCAGAGAGTCTTTATTGTCATTTGCACCGCATGTGGTACATGTGATGAAAACGAGATTATGTACACGGGGTCCCAGTTACATCCAACAACAAATGCAAGAGAAAAACAGTAATAACATCTAGAATTAACTAAGAAAAACATCAACTAGTAATACACTAAGCCCTAATGTAGTGGAAAAAACATCATTATAAACAGCAGCACGAACATGAGTCTGTATGAGCAGATGGTCACAGATGAACACAGCAACAAGAAAACAGATCAGCATCAGCATGATGTGATATTTTGCAGTGTTTATTCTTATTATTTATTTATTCATGAGTCTAACAGCCTCAGGGTAGAAGCTGTTCCTCAGTCTAGTGGTTCTACATTTGATGCTCCTCAACCTCCGTCCTGAGGGGAGTGGGGCAAAGAGTGAGTGTGCTGGGTGAGTGAGGTCTTTCATGATGCAGGTGGCTCTTTTCCTGCATCTGGAGGTGTAAATGTCTGTGATGGTGGGGAGACTGACTCCAACAGACTTCTGTGCAGCCTTCACCACTCTCTGTAGAGCTTTCCTCTCTGCAACTGTGCAGCCTCCATGCCACACGTTGATGCTGGAGCACAGGATGCTCTCCACTGCACACCTGTAGAACGAGGTGAGAACTGGGCTGCTCAGACCAGCACGTCTCAGTCGTCTGAGGAAGTAGAGTCTCTGATGACCTTTCTTGATCAGGCTGGTGGTGTTGTTGCTCCAGCTGAGGTTATCATTCAAGTGTACACCCAAGTATTTGTAGCTGGAGACCACTTCCACTGCAGATCCACCTATGTTCAGTGGGGCGTGGGTGTGTTTGTTCCTTCTGAAGTCCACAATCATCTCCTTTGTCTTCTTCACATTCATGTGAAGATTATTCTCTTTGCACCAGCTCTCCAGGTGTTCCACCTCCTGTCTGTAGCTGGACTCATCATTGTTTGTGATGCATCCCACCACCGCTGTATCATCTGCAAACTTAACAATATGACAGCCTGGATGTGTGGCTGTACAATCATATGTGAGCAGAGTGAACAGAAGAGGGCTCAGCACACATCCTTGAGGAGAGCCAGTGCTGAGGGTTGGCACCAAAAACTAGGAAATTGGCTAAAAAAGCTGAAACTAGCAACAACAACAAAATACTGGTAGCTACTGGTAGCTGAAAATGCAGAAAGAAGCTTACTAGAAGGAAGTAGATCTGAAGTTAGCTAAAAGAAGGTGGAATTATTTGAAAAAGCTAAATTTAGCACAAATCCGCTAACAGACAAAGCCGAATGGACCATAAGTCAAAGTCAAAGTCAACTTTATTGTCAGATCTGCAATATGTACTGTACAGGACATACACAGGACCGAAATTGCGTTTCTCTCAGTCCCTCGGTGCAACAGTAAACATCTAAACATTGAAACACTGAAACATATAATAATAGACATAAGCATAAAATAGTAAAACTAACACTGTCCTGAGTTTTTTGCATAGTGGTATAAGAGTATGAAAATTTACACCAACTCTAAAACTAAAACATTAAACATTTAATGAACATAATACTGTCCTGAGTTTTTGCATACTAGTATAAAAAAAGAGTATAAAAAGTATAACTAAAATAAACTAAAGGTTTCTAGCATTGACATTTGCAAAGTGGCAAAGCAGCGTATGAGTTAATGTACACAGTATATGTATGAGGTAGTAGTTGATGTTGTTATAGAGGCAAAAAGTGGCATATGCAGTAAGGCACATTGGGCATCCCTAAATAACAAGCTGAACTTACCAGAAAGAAGTCAGTTAAATTGAAAGTAGCAGAAATTATTATGGCAAACTTGAATTTATCTGAAAACAGCTGAAATTAGCAAAAAATTTAAGAAAAAAAAAAGGCAGGAGAAACTATAGAACAAGTTGAAATTAGCAAAATAAAAGCAGGACACTTTTGCTGAAAGAAGCAGAAATTAGCACAAAAAAGTGGAAATTATCTGAAAACAGCTCAAATTAGCAAAAAATGCAAAAAAAGAGGTAGCTGAAAAAGTAGAACAAGCTTAAGTTAGCAAAATAAAAGCAGAACACTTTTGCCGAAAGAAGCAGAAATTTGCACAAAAAGTGGAAATTATCTGAAAACTGCTTAAATAAGTGAAAAATACAACAAATAAGTAGCTGAAAGGGTAGAACAAGTTTAATTAGCAAAAAGAAAAAGCAGAAAGAACACTTTTGTAAAATGAAGCAGAAATTAGCACAAGAAAGTGGAAATTATCTGAAAAGAAATTAACTTTGCAAGGGGGAAAAAAACACTGAAAAGTACCAGTAGTTTAAAAATGCAGAAAAAAGCTAAAGTTACAAGAAGGAAGTGGAGAGGGCACATTTTTGTTGAACTAAGCTGAAAAATGTTGAAATAAGTGCAAAAATGTGGAATTAGCTGAAAATGCTAAAATTGGCATAAAACTGCTAAATAGTAGCTGAAAAACTGAAACTAGCAGAAATATGCTGAAAGGAGCATAGCAAGCTTAAATTAGTAGAAAGAAGTTAATTGTGCTGAAAGAAGTGGAAATGAGCACAAAAAAAGTGGAATTTATCTGATTTCAGCTAATCTTATTTATTAGCTGAAAGTAGCTGGGGAAAAAAAGTTTAAATTTGCACAAGGAAGATGAAAGAAGCTGAACCAGAACAAAATGTGAAAGGAGCAGTAAAAGGTTGTAAACACATCTAAAGATATGAAGGATGTAAAATTAATTTTCTATGAGGAAAAAATGGCAGAAAAGGCTAAAGTTGCACCAATCCCAGATATCATTGCGGGAAAGTCTTGAAAGAAGTGAATGTTTTTGATATATGAAATGTTGAAATAGAACTGCGGGACAAGAATTGTGTCAAAAAATGTACAGAAGAAAAATGGCCCACAATAGTGTGAAACCTTCATAAGAGTTCACACAATGAAAACATCTGAGCATCATGTGAGAAACGATGACGACTCAAGCCTTGCTTTCATTTAGCTGTTTTTGTAGCATAGTCAATACTCTATTTCCAGTGTTTGGTAAAGTGTCAGTAAGGTGAATACATTCCAACATAAAGCTACATCTCTGAAGACAGCTGAACCTGGCATATGAATAATTTATTTATTTTGTTTAGTTCAGGCTTTTTATAGCAGCAAGATTTCCTGATAAGATCTTGGTGAGCCTGAAGAGAAAGAATGTGCCTGCATATTTATCTGCCCATTTGTCTCCAGCTCACATCTCATCCTCTGCCATCTACAGGTATCAGTTACACCACCGAGCATGGTAAATGTGTGAGATTTCCTCATTTCAGTGAATCTGGGTCTCATTTTCAGTGTGAGTCTGTGTGTACACTTGGAGGGAAAATGACTATTTATCTCCATTTTCAGTGCTCTGCTATAAGAAGGGCACACACAGGCCACTGGGACACTGTTTGGTATTTTATGTATAGTATGCTGATGTGAAATGAAGCTCTTCTTTTGTGGACTAAACATTCAAGTCGTGTACAGTATATACCTGTAACGATCATTATACATTATTGTTATGCATATTGTGTAGGTATTTGGTTAGAGAGTGTAAAAGTTATAGTGAACATGCTGTCTAGTGCGTTGCCATGTCATGACAGTCTTGTTATTCTTGCTTAGGTGTTTTTGCTCCTCCTTGTTGCAACGTATCTGTGCTGTTGACCGTCATCTTCTTATCACAGTTCTTCCATGAGCCTTTGATAATGTCCTGAATGCTCAATGAGCATTCATCTAGTCATAGGCACATACTCACCCACCATCGTATGGGTCTTCTTTCTCTTTAATATTCTCCGTTGAGCTACTTTGGTATATCTCAAAATTCGAATTGAAAATAGATGGAAACACGGTTATTGATAAAATGCTACAGTTTATCAATAACCGTGTTTCCATCCATTCATCCATTTTCTTCCGCTTATCCGGGGTCGGGTCGCGGGGGTAGCAGCCTAAGTAGGGAGGCCCAGACTTCCCTCTCCCCAGCCACTTGGAGCAGCTCCTCTGGGGGAATCCCAAGGCGTTCCCAGGCCAGCCGAGAAACATAGTCCCTCCAGCGCGTCCTGGGTCTTCCTCTGGGTCTCCTCCCGGTGGGACATGCCCGGAACACCTCACCAGGGAGGCGTCCAGGAGGCATCCTAACCAGATGCCCGAGCCACCTCAACTGGCTCCTCTCGATGTGGAGAAGCAGCGGCTCTACTCCGAGTCCCTCCCGGATGACTGACTAACCGTGTTTCCATCTATTTTCAATTCGAATTTTGAGCGAATTTTTGAAATTTCGCAAAAATGTAAATAAAAATTAATGCGAATCAGAAGTGTTTCCATCAACTGGCTTGAAGCGCATCCACCAGGCCACGCAAAGCGGCATTACGTCAGACGTCAGCGTCATTACGTCAGACGTCAGCGTTACGCATGTCTACAGTAAACAGGAAGTAGCGGTTGAAAACAGGACCCGACCACACATCTCGGCAAAATGGAGAGAATATTTCAGGTATGTGTTGCTATCGGGCAAGTTGTATTTATTCTGTCATGCCAACTAGTTTTAGCGATGTTACATGTTGTCCGGAGACGAAGTCACGTGACGTAAATGTTCGCTACGGCAGAACTGAGTCGGCAAATCTGTTTCCATCTCTCGTTTTGCGCATCGGCTCTGATTCGAAAAACCCAAAAACCACCTCAAGCGAGCGTATCAACTTTTTTGTGAATTAGAGGAAGTTAATTTGAATCGTGCCGTTTCCATTCAGCTTTTCTGATGCGATACTTCAAAATGCGCATCAAGAAACCTTGATGGAAAAACGGCTATTGTCATCTTCAAATTTGGGAAAAATATTTATTTTCTACAAAAAGCAAATGTAAAGGCTGACTAAGAAAATTAGCTGAAACACAAAAGCAAAGCAAGTAGCAGAATTTAAAAGAAGGAAAACATATGCTAACAGCTAAAATGCTAACCAAAAGTAGATAAAAAGCTAGGTGTAAAAAAAAAGGGCTAAAAGCTAAAACCATCAAATTTGTTGTTGTAATCCAAAAATAGTGATGGCACAAAACAGTTAACCAGAAACTAAAATGATCATAAACTAATTAAAAATGTTTATATTCTGACTGAGATCTAAAGAAGTAAAAGGCTTACTAAAGTTAAAAGAATCAAAAGGCTACATAAAAGGCTAGATAAAAGCTAAAGAAAGCAAAAACATTAGTTAAAAGCTAAAAGCCAAAAATCAAAAGCAGTAATACAAAAAGGAACATCATTAAACATTTTACTTAAACACTAATAGTAGCAAAAGGCTAGCAAAAAGTAGAACAGTAACTAAAAGTTAGCTAAGAGCTTAAAGTAGAAGAATTATAGCTAAAAATTAAAAGTAGCAAAAGTTAAAACTAGAATTATTGTGCTGAAGCAGATTTCAGAGATAATTATTTTTCTTCTTCTTTCGACTGCTCCCATCTTCAGGGGTCGCCACAGTGAACTAACTCACACGAAAACTTGACTTTTGTTTTTACTATGGATGTCCTTCCTGACACAACCAAAGACCACGGAGCTACCAAATCCCTCTGTGCGGAGCAGAGAGCTGCTGTCTAGGGTGCCTGGGGGAGCAGAGGGGTTAAGGGCCTTGCTCAAGGGCCCAGATTGGGGCAAATGAAGGTGGAGGCAGGTGTGGGTGTTTCACCTTTCTAGTCCACATTTCAATGTTGTTGGTCTGGGGAGTCAAACTGGCGACCTTGCGTCAGAAGTGGTCCGTGGCATGTGCGAACAGTGCGACCGCACAGGGCGCCATCCAGCAAGGGGCGGCATAAGAGGAGATCCCGCTCCTTGTTTTTTTATTTATTTAAATCTTTTACAACTTTTGTTTTTAGCAACATAACACAGAACACTACCGCGCTGCTCCTGGGCTGCCCCACCCTTAATTTATTCACATGTCCTCAGTTTAATCACCGCAGCAGCTGCTGGGTGCATTTCCTCAACCCAGATCGACCGCCCCACCTCCACTTTTACTTTCGATTTTACGGAAGTGACACTACGTGCGGTCAGTGGAAAGATGGAAGAGAGGAAGAGTGAAGAGAAAGATTAAAAAGAGAGAGGCTCTGGAGACAGGCAGTTAAATGTGCAAACATTGACACATTTTTCACTCAAACAGCTGCAGTTTGTTAATGAGAGATCAAACAGGTAAGACATGCTGTTGAATTTTGCTGCAAAACAGCGTTCAAGTTAATTATCAAGTCAATGAATTTTGTGGTGTGTGGCATTGTGACATAACATACTGTTAAATAATTTAAATAATATTATATGAGTCTGGATGAAGACCTGCTCTATATGAAAAGTGCCCTGAAATGTTATGAAATTGGCCTGAATTGATCATAAGTATTTGTAAAAAGGGGAGATTTGTGCAGTTATGACAATTTTTTAAATGTGATTTAGTGTCAGGAGTGATGAGGGGATTGTTCCTGTCAGTATGAAGGAACAGGTGAGCTGTTCTAACTGTGTGTGAACAAACAAGCATTAGTTCCAATATACAGTAAACACTAAACGACAGCAGTGCCATTATATTGTTATCATTAAAAGTAAGATAATAAATACATAAAGCAATGAAAGGGAATAGTATGAAAGTAATGTGAAATAAGCCTGCGTATTTTACCATTGAAAATATATTAATTGGTTAAGTCAAAATGTGTTTTCCATATCAAATGTGCTAAATCTTTACAGATTATTGTCCTGATGCAGGCTCAGTAAATGTAGTCCTCTGGACAGATTCTTCTTTGTATCAAAAATACTTCTTCAGTCTGAGGAGCTGTGACAAACTCAGTCATCGTTCCTCCTTGATGGAGAGGAACGATGGTTTGAGAGAGGAGTAAAGGAGGCCATCTTTGTGAAAAGAAACTGTCCATCATTAAACAGAGGTGGAGGCCTCCATGTTCAACTGTCCACCTCTTACAATGCTGTTATTGCTAGTATCTTACTGTTCATATAAAATATTTGATAATGTTCTTATAGAAACAATTCTTGAATAATGTTCATAATGTGTTAATGCTACATGTTTGTCTCAGGCTACTTCTTGTTCTGCCATTAACTCTAAAATACTTATTGAATAGTTTATATATGTAGGTAAAACTAGATGTTGAACAACCCATTAAAATACACCAGAATGCAGGAAATGGCATCTATTTTATTCAAAATTTTCTGGGAGAGGACCCCCACTGGCAACCTAGCCAGGGGGGGGGGGCGCCATTGGGGTTGCTCGCACAGGGCGCCAAATAGGCTAGGACCGCCTCTGCCTTGCGTGACTGTATTCCTTTAGGTAATTGCACGGGGGCGCAATTCCCATGGCATATGTTGCACCGAGAGACATGACTGAAAGGGAACACAGGCTCACCTTCTCTGACCTCTGTACCACCACTCCCCTACATGTCAGAGAAAAAAAAATTAATAATAATTTAAAAGGTGCCAATGGATTTTAAAGAGAAAATGTTTGTAAATAAAGTTATCATAAATGTTCTGAAAGGGATTTTTAAAAATGGTACCTGGATGAATGAGCATGAACTTTGATGCCTTGAAGCACTTTAGCTGTGGCTGCCTGTCTGGGAGGAGTCCACGGGGACAGGACACCCCCCAGAAACCATCTTACCTCCAGCAAACTGGTTGGTTAATGAGTGTACTGCTTGGTGGGGAAACGGTTTACTTGGGACGCCTCAGACTGATGAAGCCCTCCGGATAGAGGGTGAAACGTCTCTACAAAAAATAAACTGTCCAGATGAGCGGACTGGATTTGGTACATTGCTGATTGTGCATGAATTTTGATGGATAAAAACTGAGTTTGCAAATATATTTGTCACTTCTTTTTAATCACTGTAATGGAATATTTAAAATAAATAGTTTTTTTGTTTGTTTGTTTATTTGTTTTACAGGATCTGCGAGGCTTTAACCAGTCATGGTACGTTATTTTCTTACAATTCTCACAATAAAATAGTGCTATCATTCTACGTATTAACAAGTAGACGATTTATCAATTTAACCATCTTGTGAAGTCTGTTTGTCTCACTGATATTTGAGAACTTTATAAAAGATACACACACATAACTAACTGCATTTTACTGTTTTGTGTTCTGATGATACAATATTGATTGTGGACTCACAATTTGTGCCTATCTATAATCACCAACAATTATGTAACACACTTTTATTGCAAATCTGTCTGTGCTGTAATTGGTACGTCTAGCACATGTGAACTACTAAAACGGCAGAGAATTTGAAGTGATGCATTAAGTTAGTGAAAAACTGTCTGGTCAGTAAAGTATGATTCCCCATTCTGTGATTTTTTCCTCCTCCTCCTCCTAAAAATACAACCAAAAAACTGTCCATTCAGCCTTCAGCATAATGTGTCATTAAGGAAAGCAGGGACTCCAGAGCTGTAACTCACGCAGCTTCGTCAAGATGTTGAGGCTGGGCAATTTAAATGATTCACCACAGAACAAGTGAGATGGGAGAAAAATATAGCTACCTAGGGCAGCAGCCCGTCTTCTGCCCACACAGGTAATTACAATTATGTAAATGAAGCACATCGTCAGGCCCTGGAACAAAAGCAAAAGCCATGTACGTACAAAGTGGAAGCCTCACACTGGTTCATCTATATACTTATGCAGAAGCAGATACACAACCATTCTTATGCTAATGCACTCGAGTTAATCATGATTTCATTGAAATAAACATATAGACAGGCACAGCCAGAAGAACGGAGGGGTGCTGTCATGACTGTTTCCAAAGAAATCACCGGGAATGGCTGCAGTCTCCGACTACAAGATTGCTTTGGCAAAATAATGAACGGCTGGGCTGGAGATTAGGAACGGAATCCTGACAAAAGCCAATTGGACTCAAACCCTTGTGAGGCTAAGGTGATGAAAGATTGTTGTTGTCTCTATTTCATCAGTAGGCAATTTGCAATAAGGTGTGCGGCAATGTCACCACTGAGCACAAGCCACATAGGGTGAACATGCTTAACAGCTCAATACGGTATTTAGTCAACTGAATTCATTAAAGGCTTTACAGAACAATTGAACAGAGCATGCAGTGTGGGTAAAATGTTCTTCGTGTAAGAAATACATGAAATCATGAAACGCATCAGAGACACCAGCAGAAGACAATTAAAGCACAATTTGATCTTTTATTTTTATTTTGTTTTAGCAAAGATTACAATAGCCAGACCAATGTCAGAAAGAACCACTAGAATGGCCACTGATGGTGCCAAGTCAGATTTTTTGGAGTCTTGTGAAAAGAGACGGGACAGTACGGAGTCTGTACTGTTAACATTTCAAAGCCACACATTATTAGCACCTCATTAGTGCTATATATGTGTCATCAGTCCAAAAGTGCACAGAAATAATCGTATTGCACTTAAACACATCCTGCATAATGTGTAAGCAGAAAACGTGAATATTCTGTAATGAGCCTCCCACAGGGCTTGGTCAAGCATTATCAAGGGCAAAATGCTGACCTTTGTGGTACCACTACTGTGATATAATTATTGTGTTATCATTGCAGCCAGACCAGACCATAACTGCACTTTCAGTAATTAAGCACTTTACATGCCTGCTTAGTCTGACCAGAGCTCTGCTACCGGTGTCAGAGTTAATTTCACTAATAACTAGAGAGAAGACATAAACTTTGGGTGGGCGGTAAAGCCGAAAAGATTATACTACAAATTTAGGAAATTAAAATGTATTTATTTAAATTAACATTTTGCTATTTTAATTGTGCAATGGACGTCTAATGTACTCAGTTTCAGATTCTGAGCTAACTCAAACATTTTACTTTAAATTTAAAATATTATTCCCTAACTGGTGAGGTTTGTCTGGCTCCTTTTATTGGTTTGGGGAACTTAAATTGTCAGCGTTAAAACTGTTTACGAAACAGGTGGCTATTTGGAGCTGTGATCAGTACTGACTGCAGCCAATATACAGTACAGTGAACATTTAGCCTAGATATTAGCTGTAAACTTGGTTTAACTGTTTTAGGATCTACAGATGTCCTGAGTTATATATCATTTGAATGTTGTTGTGAAAAGTTTTTTGAAACCGGTAGCATCTGTCAGTACACCACAAGTCTGTCCTACTTGTTTATATAGGCTTTTTTTAAAATGCTAAAATTTAGTAAACCAATTATTCTACATAACTACTTGTATTATTGAAGATTTGAACCTACCTAAGGAGTTGTCATGCTGAGTAATTTATCACTTAAGCACAAATATTGGTTGACTTATGTTACCTCAACCAAGGGCACAACATAATAAGGACACAGACTCAAATATGAAGGTTCAAATGCTGAATTTATTTAAATGCTTGT
>JBBPBX010052040.1:0-14644 GCA_038048925.1 Garcialebias charrua
GTATTTAATAAATAAAAACTTATTATTTTTTTATTTTTTTACATTTTAGTGGTTTAGGTCTTAGTGATGTTTGAAATTTTGTTAAAGACAGTTGTTTGTGGGTTGGGTTTATTTTTTATTTTGCATGACTGATTTGCAAACGGACACAACTACCCAACCATCATTTTTTTACACTTCTACGAGCAGCTGTTTGAGTTATGAAATGGCTACAAAGTAACATCTTTTTCACAAACAGACATGGAGAAATGTGTTTGTACTGTTCTACAACACTATAGCACAACTGGTGCACCTGGACAAAATGCTCGTTTTGTTTCATCTGTCCCAGAAACATCTCCCAGAAACTTTGTGGCTTGTCAACATGCGTTTTGATGAACTCTGGTCTGGCTTTCGTGGTTTTTTTAAATAGAGAAACCCTTCTGGGTCTTCTTTGATAGAGCCCGGGGACAGATGTTGCGGTCAAAAATTTACATGCCTTGACCTTGGAGTTCAGCTTGAATGTTTTTGAAAGATTTTCTTGGCTCCTTTTCTACCATTCACATTATCAGTCTGATCAACCTAGTGAAGATTTTTTTTCTTGCTTTCACATCTTGGGCGGTTAGCTGCTCTCCCATTATCCTTGTACTTTTTAATTTTGTTGGTGGGCAGAAGAACACAAAGCTGCATGGAGATGTTCTTGTAGTCTTTACCTTTTACCATAGACATCTATAATCTTCTTTTTTTAGCTCTTTAGTCAGCTCTTTCCTTTGCTGTTAGCAGAGCATTACCGTACTAATGCTAGGTCTGAACTATTTATCCTGCTTCTAAAATCTCCACTCGGGATTTTGTAGGCAGAGCACTAAGTTCTGTTGACATTGTGGGGTGCCATTGTTGGGTAATGGTAGGGGAAACACTGCGCTAAAATGTTGTAAGGTTGAATTTTTAAAACTAAGCCCGTTTTCATAGATTTCAGTTTTAAAATGCTTTAAACTTCATAGCAGGAAAACACAGGCATATGTGAGCTTTATACGGAGTACAGTCAATAAAAATACATGACTTTGAAACAGATCTGGACACACTTCCAGTCATTTGATTACTTAAAGGTACACGGGCAAAGAAAACCAAAGCAATATGGTTCAACTCCAACAAAGTTAAGTAAGGTCCTCTGGACGGTTTATTTTTGTTCAAACGTTTTGTCTTTCATCCAAAAGACTTCCATCAGTCCGAGGAGCTGCTACAAACTCAGTCGTATAAATAGCACCTTCTCATAGTGGGTCGACCAGTTTGCTGGTGCTCAGGTGGTTTCTGTAATCCACCCTCTCCCCCGCCAACTCATTTGAGGCCGTTTGAGTCAGGGATACACGATGTTGTATTTTTGGCCGATATCCGATACGTCAATATGTTAAACCTTAATTAGCTGATAACCGATGTCTTTTTTTCTATACCTACTTACAGAGACTACATGGCTTTCTCTGTTGTGGAATTAAAATGCAACATTATTCTCCATGGTGTTTGTCAGTTTGGCCTGATACCAAATGCAGATGCCAAAAAGGGGGCTGAAAATGATGTAACACTTCAACTTGGATTATGTTTAATGTCAAATTTATTCATGACATTTACTCTAACACAATGACAACACTTGAACAGTACAAATTAGTAAATTTTCACAAGTCTAAACTCAACAATGCGTGTGATGTCAAAACATGCTGGTGCTGCAGGCATCCTTGTCACTGGGTTGTCACAAAAAAACAGCACCTTTTTTATACATATATATATATACATACATACATATATATATATATATATATATACACCGTATTTTCCGGCATATAAGTCGCACCTTTTTGCCTACATTTCCAAGCCCTGCGACTTATAGGCCGGTGCGACTTATACGTGGATTTTTCGTTTTTTTTCACTTTGGTCAAAAAATGGTCACTTAATTTAACGGTTTTTAACCGTCAAAGTGCATTTATCAAGAAAAGTTAAACTGAGACACACTTTTACTGTAATGTCAGCTAACAAAAATATATTTTTTATGTGTTTATCTTTAAAGATCAAAGAGATGCAGGTCTGTTTGCTGCACTGCAGGTCTGTTGTTGCTGCGCGTGCTCGTTTTGTGCCGTGAGGTGCGACTTATAGGCCGGTGCGACTTATACGTGGATTTTTCCACTTCATTGGACATAATTGGACTGGTGCGACTTATAGGCCGGTGCGACTTATAGGCCGGAGAATACGGTACATTCTCCTCTCTGTCAGCGCGCTCTGGGTTCATTTAAAAGAACTGATCATCAGATACAGTATTGTCCAAGATTACCGTAAGTTTCAGGGTGGATAAAGCTGATAACCTATGTGCGTCATTTACACAGTACGCTTTGCGTGTAAATAAAATGGCTCTGTCCATGTTAAAATATATTTAAAATTTTACTAAACTAAACACGCTACAGTAGGGGTGCACCGATTTCAATTTTCTGGCCGATCACCGATCACTGATTTTTAGAAAGTCTGACCTGCCGATTCCGATTTTGGCCGATACCAATTTTCAGGTGTTAAAAGGTCAAAATGCACCCTAAATTTTCATGATTTTCCGACCTTTGCGGAGGCAGGATAAAATCGGCTTCTCATTTAAAGATCGGTCGATCACCGATCTCCCCAAATTAAGGAAATCGGGGCCGATCGATTGGCCGGCCGATTTATCGGTGCATCCCTACCCTACAGTATTTTTAGTCATTATTTTACAGTTAAAATAAAAGTTTATCAATTAAAGGTGCAGTCTGCAGTTTCTGTAGAACGCAGCACTTAGAAAAATTTTCAACAGGGAAAGCATTCTGATCCCTCCCCCTCAGAGCCATATATGGCTCTGCTCCCCCTTGCTCTGCTGAAATTCAAATTCAAGCTGTTTTTATTGGCTGATTCAAATTCAAGCTCTGTTTTTATTGGCTGGTTACAAACTGTTTTTATTGGCTGGTTAACGGCGGGTCACTCTGTGTTTTTAGTGTTTTTATAAATGCTGATAGAGAAGCAAGGGGACTATAGTTTTTTTCAGAGATTACTTTGTCTAACATCAGTCTGTCAGTAGATAGTGACAGAGTGAAGAAATATGTTAAAAAATATATTGTTAGAAAAGTTACAGACTGCACTACAAAGTTACATAGTATAGCTTTAAAATATACACATGTTAAAATATACTTAAAATAAAAGTTCATCAATTAATTTAACAACTACGAATAATACCGGTAACCTGCATTTAGCTTTGATTGTAAACTTTTTTTATTATAGAGCGCATAACCAAATCCAATCCAATCCATATGGTATCAGTGAATGGCATTTTTAGGTGATTGTATCAGAATCTACATTATAAACCATGAACGGAGCATGGAACATTACAGTAATTTGTTCATAAAACGATAAAAACATTAGGAATGTATGTGGGAGATGAAAAGATGAGCCACAATAGGAAAATTCAGTAACTTGGGGATGGAGAGCTGAGCTAAAACGTGAGCAGGTACCTGCTTTGTTGTCGTCTTCAGTCATCAGCTGCTTGATCTTCTGTCTGTTCCGCAGAGCTTCAATGAGACGAGGCAGGGTGACGTCATCATTTGGGTCAGTCAGCTCAGAGGAGGGTAGAGGGGGTAGGCTGAGCACCAGGTTTCTTATAACAGAGGAGGTCCCATCTAAAGAAACAGAGCGAAAATCTGCAATTTAATACCCCCCAAAAGGTTTTTATATTTATTCAATTCCTTTGTAAATCCTTTAATAAGATTTTCTTTCCTTACATTGCCTTTCTTAAAACATTTATTGGATGATATTTCTGTACTTTGATAGTTTTTATGGTTGACTTTTTTTTTACCTTTGTCTAAATGGGCCACCACGCTCCTCTAACTTGCATGATAGCTCCTCTGTGAAGGCCTGGTTTCTATAGCGACGGCCTGGTTTCTATAGCGACGGCCTGGAGTAAAGCCACAAATGGGTTTGTCCATGGGACGAGCAACTTCCACCTCCTGGGTCATCTCTGCAAACCGCATCACCAGCTGCACAAACAGAGCACGTCTTGCTTATTTGACGAAACAAATACATTTTGTCTGTATAATAAGGACTCAGTGATCATGTTGGAGCAACTTACCATTGTCTCCTCATAGTCATCTGCCTTTGGATTGACACAAACGACCATCCTGTCCTTTCCTTCCCCATCAAAGTAGTTTTTAAACAGATGGGTTACTTTTGAATCTCTGTAGGGGACCATCTATAAACAGAAATCTAACATGAACTACACAGTTTATCTGAACGTAAGTGGTGTTCATCTTTAGGCTGAAAACAAACCTTGTTTGTGCCACACGTCTGGTTTTCTCTGAGTATTTCGATGCAGGTCCGCAGATTCAGCAACGACTGATTAATGTTACCTGTAAAGTAAAATGATATTAGGTTAAGTGAAACAGGTTGAGAGTAAAATCAGATCCTGCTGTTGGATAACAAACCTGCTTCACGTATCCGTGTGCCCTTTCCCCCAGTCCTGCCAATGCGCTCACTCCCTGCCAAGTCCACCAGGCACAGCTGACTAACTGTAACATGGTTCTTATCCTGACGAATCAAAAAGTGACAAAACTGAATTGTGAAAACTGTAATTCATCTCAGTTGGTATTACGACTGTGGTTCCAGCTGACCTGGAGAATGTTGTCACCATCAAGAGGAGCCTGAGCCAGCTTGATGATGAACACGCTGTGTGAGCAACTCGACTCCCTGTTTAACCGAGTGTTTGCAACCTTCCTCTTCTTTTGACCTGGAGAGAGATAAAAATATATCACCACAAAAAACATTTAAAAAAAAAGAAACAGCATAATAATTCATTCTACAATTTCAACTCTTCCAATTTATGGCATCAAGCTGATCCTTTCGCATACCATCAAGGGGTATCATATCACTTCTTATCTATCATTTTTGTGTGCAATCAAAAGATGTAGAAATAAATTGTATTGTAATGTTTCCCCAAATGGATCAATAACGTACAGTATCCATGCATTCAGTTAATTACCGTGTCATCAGGGTCAGACAACACTTGAACAGAGATGGGTGGAGCAACAAGTGTACAGTTGGTGTTGAGTGGATGGAAGCAACGCTGAGATCCGATCACCACATCTTTCAACTGTTCAAACTCAGTCCGGCGAGACTGGGTCACACACGCTCCAGCTCCAAACCAATGACTACATATCAATAAATCAAACTTTGCTTAATTTCATCACCTCTGCTCAAAATAATCCAGACTGCTCTAAATTTTTGCTTTCCCTCGCAGAAGAGTTCTTGTTATCTCAACCTGGTCTGACCCAACTCCCTGAGTACCAACAAATTTTGATTTTCATAAGGACTATGAGGACAAGCACCACGGTACAAGTTCCAGACCCAGTCCCTGCAGCAGGAGGTCCAGAACCTGCAGCAGGAGGTCCAGAACCTGCAGCAGGAGGTCCAGAACCTGCAGCAGGAGGTCCAGAACCTGCAGCAGGAGGTCCAGAACCTGCAGCAGGAGGTCCAGAACCTGCAGCAGGAGGTCCAGAACCTGCAGCAGGAGGTCCAGAACCTGCAGCAGGAGGTCCAGAACCTGCAGCAGGAGGTCCAGAACCTGCAGCAGGAGGTCCAGAACCTGCAGCAGGAGGTCCAGAACCTGCAGCAGGAGGTCCAGAACCTGCAGCAGGAGGTCCAGAACCTGCAGCAGGAGGTCCAGAACCTGCAGCAGGAGGTCCAGAACCTGCAGCAGGAGGTCCAGAACCTGCAGCAGGAGGTCCAGAACCTGCAGCAGGAGGTCCAGAACCAGCAGCAGGAGGTCCAGAACCAGCAGCAGGAGGTCCAGAACCAGCAGCAGGAGGTCCAGAACCAGCAGCAGGAGGTCCAGAACCAGCAGCAGGAGGTCCAGAACCTGCAGCAGGAGGTCCAGAACCTGCAGCAGGAGGTCCAGAACCTGCAGCAGGAGGTCCAGAACCTGCAGCAGGAGGTCCAGAACCTGCAGCAGGAGGTCCAGAACCTGCAGCAGGAGGTCCAGAACCTGCAGCAGGAGGTCCAGAACCTGCAGCAGGAGGTCCAGAACCTGCAGCAGGAGGTCCAGAACCTGCAGTGTCTTTGGAGGGTGCCTCCCAGGAAGGANGTGAGTTATTTTGATGGAGTGGCCCGATGTCCGATATTAACTTTATCACTAATTTGCCCGAAACCATGCCGATAATATTGTGCATCCCTAAGTGAGTCTATAGAAACCACCTGAGCACCAGCAAACTGGTTGACCCACTATGAGAAGGTGCTATTTATAAGACTGAATTTGTTTGAGGCCATGACTGTTTAACATTTTTTAGCAACTAAGTAGGAAGCAACAAAAGCAGCAGCAGAAAGGCACACGCAGGTCGACTACATTCTGTGTAGAAGAGGAAACCTGAGGGAGATTGGAGACTGTAAGGTTGTGGCAGGGGAGAGCGTGGCCAGACAGCATCGGATGGTTGTGTGTAGAATGACTGTTGTTGTGAAGAAGAGAAAAAGAGTAAAATCAGAGAAGAAGACCAAATGGTGGAAGCTGAAGAAGGAAGAATGTTGTGAGAAATTCAGAGACGAGCTGTTAAAGGCTCTGGGTGGTAAGAAAGAGCTTCCAAGTGACTGGGCTACTACAGCAACAGTAATTAGAGAGACAGGTAGGAAGGTACTTGGTGTGTCATCTGGACAGAGAATGGATGATAAGGAAACCTGGTGGTGGAATAGTGAAGTGCAGGACACCGTTCAAAGAAAGAGATTAGCCAAAAAGAAATATGACAGTGAGAGGACCGAAGAGAGGAGACAGGAATATAAGGAGATGGAACATAGAGCAAAGAGGGAAGTAGCAAAGTCAAAGCAGAAGGCGTATGATGAGTTGTATGGGAGATTGGACATTATAGAGGGCGAGAAGGACTTGTACCGATTAACGAGACAGGGATCAAAAGGATGTGCAGCAGGTTAGGCTTTTTAAAACTAAGAATGGTAATGTTCTAACAAATGAGGAGAGTGTGACGAGTAGATGGAAGGAGTACTTTGAGAAGCTTATGAATGAAGAGAATGAAAGAGAAAGAAGAGTGGAGGTCGAAACTGTGGACCAGGAAGTGGGAAAGATTAGTGAGGGTGAAGTCCGGAAAGCTCTGAAAAGAATGAAGAAGGGGAAGGCAGTAGGACCTGATGACATACCAGTGGAGGTTTGGAAATGTCTTGGAGAGATGGCAGTGAGGTTTTTGACTCAAATATTTAATGGAATATTTGAGGGTGAGAAAATGCCTGAAGAATGGAGAAGAAGTGTGCTGGTTCCCATTTTTAAGAACAAGGGTGATGTACAGAGTTGTAGCAACTACAGGGGAATTAAGTTGATGAGCCACACGATGAAGATCTGGGAGAGAGTTGTGGAAGGAAGGCTTAGACAAGAGGTGACTATCTGTGAGCAGCAGTATGGTTTCATGCCAAGAAAGAGCACCACAGATGCCATCTTTGCTTTGAGGATGTTGATAGAGAAGTACAGAGAGGGTCAGAAAGAACTCCATTGTGTCTTTGTGGATTTAGAAAAAGCATATGACAGGGTGCTGAGGGAGGAGGAAATCTGGAGTGGCAGATAAGTATGTTAGACTGGTACAGGACATGTATGAGGACACCAGGACAGTGGTGAGACGTCCTGTAGGAGTGATGGATAGCTTCAAGGTGGAGATGGAATTGTATCAAGGATCGGCTCTGAGCCCCTTCTTGTTTGCTCTGGTGATGAACTTTAAAATGAAATGAGCTTTGCAACACAACCTGTGCCCTCATTTACCCATTCATAAAGCACTAGATCTGTACAAAGAATAATCAGTGCTTTATCACATTCATACACTGATGGGACACACATCAGAGGCAATGAGGGTTTCAGTGTCTTGCCCAGGGACACTTCAGCATGTTACTGCTGGTGCAATCAAACCTCTAACTCTCGCACTGGAGGACAACTGCTCTAACCACTCAGCCACACCTGCCCTCAAGATAGTTTGAGTGAGGACAGTGTGAGATGCAGGAGGATGACTCGCTGTTGCAACCCCTGAAGAGGGAAAAGCTGAAAGGAGTAGTAAGCAGCAAAATGCATTTAAACTAAATAATATATAACAAAAGTTTTTCATAAATGCTTACAACTGGTAAAATAGCAACAATTTGTACATACTGCAGTAATCAAACAGCAGTTTATTTTAAACAAATGTCTGTAGAAACACACCTATTTTCTGACTCATCATTAAATAATAAATAAACCCTGGATAACCACTGAAGGAACTGCTAAACCTGAAAAAAAAAGAGCCTTCAGGGAGGGAGACAATGGACCTTACCAAGCTCCGCCCACAGGGCCGCGTTTCATTGGCTAATACCCATAACACGTCACAGCGCAGCTTCCACGTGCGTGCCGGTCTCACAAAACAAACGCTACGGTAGCGTTTGTGAGACCGGCACCACATGCTACTTACATTGCTAGCTAGCATACGTGCAGATTTTTTCTGCGTCAGGGCTGGAAAAATGCTCCTCCACCGTCAGTGGGGTATCTGTACAGGAGATGTCAGGTACCCTGACCGTATTTGTGGAAGTAAAATTCACCGTTTCCCTATATGTGAAACTGAATGCCTTGCTTGGATCAAAGCTTGTGCACGACCACAAAACTGAACAATTATTCCTTTCACCAGCAGAGAAGGGTTGACCTGCTTTTGAAACCTGCTAGTTAACAACACTCGGTCACGATGAGAGAAAGCCACAGTTCACTGAACGTCCTGGAAGTCGGGAAGAAACAGCTCCGCTAACCCCACATGAGCTAGCTAACGCAACGAGCTCTACTGTCGATTTCACCTAAAACTGCACAAAATCGTGACACGAAGGCTGGATTTTAACTAACACACCAGACGGCTGAGCTCGTTAGCCCTCACAAAAGTCGCTGTCGGCGTGTTTAGCAGCTAAAGCAGCAACGGCTAACCAACCACTTAAGGAATGAATGGAGATTACAGTTAGCATTAGCTTTGCGACCAAGGCACACAAACTTTTGCCAACAATAGAAATCGCTGATTTCAAAAGTAACCCTCAAAACCATGAATGCCTGACTTACCCAGCCTTGCAGGACAATAGGCATCAGTGATCCTGTCCACAGCTGTAATAATGCTGAGCCTGAGCGTGTGAGGAGCTGCTGTTTTCCCCATCAGACGGTAGCATTAGCGGTGACGCGCACGCTGTTTGGAGGCATCGCGTGGATCAAACAACTTGATAACGTCCACAAAAAAAAATAACATGAACTTGTTGGTTCCCCTGTCCATTGTCATGGCTGATATTTTGTTGGAATCTGGCAGAAATGATACACTATTCGACTCAAAAATACCCTGCAGTCAGTCGACGCCATGTTTTCCATTGACACCAAAGCTGCGCTTGGGAGACGGGCAGCCATCTTGGAGCTTAGGGGGCGTTTCTGGGCGGAGCTTGGTAAGGTCCATGAATTATTGAGGAGTACACAGAAGCAGCTAAAAGTCAAGATCAGAAACAGCAAGGAGATGTACAAGAAGAAACTGGAGAGCAAGCTTCAGCAAAACAATGTCAGAGAGGTGTGGTCAAGGATGAAAAAGATCACAGACTTCAAGCAGAAGGATGATCAGAAGGATGGAAGCCTGAACAGAGCCAATGAACTGAACATGTTCTTCAATAGGTTCAGTTCAGGAACAAGCTCAGTATCCTCCTCTCTTGTCACAAGCCAGACATACCACCCTCCTTTGACCAAAGGCTGTCCTGTCACACCTCAAATGTTGTATCTACACCACAGTCATGGACCTTTCTTCTTCTACATGTTGGTCTTCAACCAAATCAGAAGATGCTGATGCCTACTTTGCCTTCCCCCTCTGCATCTCCAGAAGTCACGTGAGGAAGTTGCTGGAGAGACTGAACCGGAATAAGGCTTCCGGTCCAGATTGTGTCAGTCCCAGAGTCCTGAAGGTCTGTGCAGAGCAGCTCTGTGGGGTTCTGCAACATCTCTTCAACCTTAGCCTGACCCAGGAGAAGTTTCCAGTGTTGTGGAAAACCTCCTGCCTTGTTCCAGAAACTTCCCCCATTAGTCCTCAATGACTATAAACCTGTTGCCCTGACATCCCACATCATGAAGGTCCTACAGAAAGCTCCACAAGCTCAGACGTTTTCACTGGGCCAGGGGTCATTTAAAATGGAGTGTGGCAAAATGGAAGACTGTTCTGTGGTCAGATGAGTCACGATTTGAAGTTCTTTATGGAACACTGGGACGCCATGTCATCCAGACCAGAGAGGACAAGGATAGCCCAAGTTGTTATCAACGCTCCGTTCAGAAGCCTGCATCACTGATGGTATGGGGTTGCATGAGCGCTTGTGGCATGGGCAGCTTGCATGTCTGGAAAGGCACCATTAATGCAGAGAACTATGTTCAGGTTCTAGAACAACATGTGCTCCCATCTAGACGTCATCTCTTTCAGGGAAGACCCTGCATTTTTCAACAAGATAATGCCAGACCACATTCTGCAGCAATCACAACATCATGGCTACGTAGGAGAAGGATCCAGGTACTGAAATGTCCAGCCTGCAGTCCAGATCTTTCACCTATAGAGAACATTTGGTGCATCATAAAGAGGAAGGTGCGACAAAGAAGGCCCAAGACGATTGAACAGTTAGAGGCCTGTATTAGACATGAATGGGAGAGCATTCCTATTTCTAAACTTGAGAAACTGGTCTCCTCTGTCCCCAGACGTCTGTTGAGTGTTGTAAGAAGAAGGGGGGATGCCACACAATGGTAAAAATGGACCTGACCCAACTTTTTTGGGATTTATTAACGCCATGAAATTTTGAAACACATTTTTCCTTTAAAATGATACATTCTCTCAGTTTAAACTTTTGGTCTGTGATTTGTGTTCTATTCTGAATAAAGCATTAGATGTTGGATCCTCCACATCATTACATTCAGTTTTTATTCACAATTTGTTTAGTGTCCCAACTTTTTTGGAATCCGGTTTGTAGGTTGTAGATGCATTTTGATATAATAAAATTATAATTTACCAAAGTTGTTCCTCTTTTGCAAGTTCAGATTTTGACTACTACAGTATAAATGAGAGATCAAAAAGGCGTTCAATTCAAGAAAATGAGAGGAAATGCATTAAAGGGCATCAGTAAATACAAACTCACATGTCAGTCCTTTTAAGGTACTCATGCCTTATGTCAACTTTTTTCTAGCATAGTTTCATTGTTCAGACAGGAGAAATCACTGTAGTTCCCCTCTGAATTTGTTTTGTGTTGCCATTGGTAGCAAATTGAAGTTTCTAGTATTTGCAGTTTTTTTCATGTGTTCAGAGAGCTGACACTGTAATTTACACAACACATTTTGTAATCTTATTTTATCATCCTTCTAGGCTTGTAACCACTTGGTATTCTACCTTCAGAGCATTAGATCATCTTTTTTAATTGATTCAATACATGGCCATAATTGAAGACAACTATGCTGACATACAATAAATCATAGCAAAAAATATACTAATAATCCACCTTCACCAGGTGCTTAGTGGTTGCTGTTGGTGTCAGTGATGATTTGTAGAGAAGCAGTAAAAGCATTCAGGGACACTGAAATGAAATTGATATTTGTGTGTGTTATGGTCTTGTAACTAAGCATCGAGAGGGGCTTTTTAAAAAACCTTTTTGTGATGATAATTGCATGTCTAGGGTGGACATGCTGTGGAATGCACAACACATGCCACACATGTAAAACCAAGCTGCACATGAGAAAACTGGTGATGAACATTTCATAAAAAGTGCTCTGCCTCCCAAAAAAACAAAAGAAAAAAGATTACACTCAGCTTTCTTCCTGGCATTATATGTTGCCTTGACGTTTGTGGGTAATGAGAAAATATTCTGAGTCGAATTTTTGTTTATTTTCTTAAATATGATTTTTTTCATTCATATTTTTTGCTGCTATAGTTTTAAGTTTGTGTTAAAAAGTAACTTCTTTGAAAGTTGAGTATGCTCATTAAAAATGATTTTAGTTCACAAATTAATTCAGACCAGATAACCATTTTATTCCATCAGTATGTTGTAAAATATGAAAAATGCAAATTATTACTTTCTATTATTTTAATTATATCTTTTATTTCATATACACACCATTTAATCTCCGCATTATTTCAAGTTTTGTTTTACCATCTACATTTTATTAAGGTAATTTACATTTCGTAACTTCAGGATCCAAGACATTTATTTAAAAAATAGTTTATAGAGTAAATTTTTAAACAATTTGCAATGTGGTCAGTTTTTTATACACATTTGAGACATTTTGGGTGTTTGTCCATATCATTCTAGAGAAAAATAGAAATATAACATCTTAAGATGTTTTGTAGAATTGATGCAACATTCTCCAGTTTTTTTTATTTTATGTTTTGTGAACTCAGGACTTCAGAGACATCAGTCTGGACCTTATTTATTCACGTCTTTATAATGTGTGCAGAATGTGGTTTAAATTGTTTTGTTGAGAAACGCATGATGGTTCATGGAAAAAATGAAGACAGTACACCCTCTGTCAGTTATTGGGCTTTATAAAACAGGACTTACAGTAATAATAAAACGGCTCTGGTATTTATCAGATTCTGAAATTATTTAAATGTAACCTCAAGTGTATGAAAAACACAATAGACTATCACATTTATTAATGGGGGAAAAAAAGAAATAAATAAACTATGTATGAAAAACTAAGTGCACCTTTACTTTTTCCAAATGATTTAGAAGTTGCTGCTAATCAAATGCACTTGATCACCTGTTCACCAGTAAATGTGACCACCTCTGTAATAGCAGGCATGCTGTCAGTTTGTCTGTCTGAAAACGAACAGGTGTGCGTTAACATACTGCCAAGGAGGAAAAATCAACAATGACCTTAGAGAAGCAACTGATGATGCCCATCAATCTGTGAAAGGTTATAAGGCTATTTCCAAACTTGGAGGCCATCATTCTGCAGAGAAAAAGAAAATGTACAAGTGCAAAAGCATTTTAAGAAAGTTGCCCATCCTCCCAGGATTGGACAGCCCAGCAAAATAATCCAAGTAGCCAAGCAAAGATCTGGAGGAAAAAAACAAACAAAAATAGAACCAAGAGCCACATCTGACTCATCATGCGTTTCATTTAGTAAGTTAAAATAGGAAAATTTATGAGAGTGCAATTAGAAAATGTATAATGAATTCCATTTATAATGCACTTTTCATTAATAAAAATTTCAAAGTGCTAGTGTATAGAACAAATATGGGTTGGGTTGCCAGGAGTATGGCTCTTTAAAGAAAAAAAAGAATATGTAACTTTTTGGGCTTCCATTAATAAATCTGATAGGACCACAAGACTTCTTGATATATTTACCCATGATGCACAGAGCCATGTTTGGCATAAGTAAAACATCATGTAAACAAGGCCCAAACACCTCATACAAACTCAAGATTAGAGGCGAGGGCTGAAGATCTGGGCTTGTTTTGCAGCCATAGGACATGGCAGTCATTGAGTTAACCATAAGCTTCTCTGTAGACCTAAGGGTTGTAGAGTCAAATGTGAGACAATCTGTCTGACAGATGAAGCTTGGACCAAACCAGGTCAAGAGAAAGATGATCTCAGTCATAGCAGCAAATTTACAACAGAACTGCTAAAAAGTATGGAATCCAAGGGTTGCAATGGTCCAGTCATTCTTTACCTCAACCTGATTGAAATGCAGTGGGGGCACCTTCTAAAGCAGGGGTGGGCAAACTTTCAGACTCGCGGGCCACACTGAGTTCTCAAATTGGAGTGAAGGGCCGGGCCAGGAACAGATGGATGGAGTGTTATTGTGATGTTCCACCCCAGCGCAATAATAGCCGATGAGACGCTATTAATTATGGGCGATTCCACTTCTGCACCACTCAAGCAGCCACTAAGTCAGGATTGTATGATAGAACAGTGATTTTATTTACAATAGGGAAATTATTGACCTTGTGGAGGCTTACCAACTTCAGACCAAAACAACAAACAAAACAAACCACTGTATTTTCTCTTAACTGAAGGAAAATAAAATTTACCAACCACACGTCTCTTACCTCACTATGCTAATGGAAAACAGGAGAAAAGTCCAAATAAAGTTGCAGCTCACCTCTACAAACTCCTCACAAAACTTTTTACAACTACATGATCTAAAGTTGATGACAGCAGGTCAGCTGCAGCAGGATGGGAGTGGAAGCAGACGTCATCCTCCTGCAGCTCCTCTATGCAGCATCGCAGCAGAGTACCTGCACAATAATTCACACATTTTTGTCTTTCACTCTTTTTTTTTTTTTTGATAATTCACACACAATTAGTTTCACACACGCACACCCAAAACACAACTTGCAGTGACTCCTGATGGATGGTGCAGTGGAGGTTTTCCTCTTTCACTTTATCCTGGATTCTTTTCAGCAGATCAACGTGTTTTCCACATAAATTTGATGATACGTCCGTTGTGACATCGTCAAGTTTACTCCACAGTAGCTTCATTCTCTCGATGACAGCAGACGGTTACAAAAATCCTCTCCCCGTGTTTTTCCTTTCAGCGACTCCAGGGTCTAAAACACGTGGGGGAGTGCTTAAAGGTGTGCTTAAGCACACCTAAAATTTAACTCGGCACCCACTGAAAAATAAAGTTAAAATT
>JBBPBX010052041.1:0-24360 GCA_038048925.1 Garcialebias charrua
GAGAGGATGCAGAGGACAGAGTGAGGTGGAGGAGTATGACTCGCTGTGGCGACCCCTGAAAAGGGAAAAGCCGAAAGAAGAAGAAGAAAGTCATAGGCGCTCACAGGTTAAAAGGAGATGGTATATCGGAAGGTTCAGGAGTTAGAAGAGGACCTGCAGTCTGCCCATGTTTTTAGGGAAGGCATAGGTTATGATTGGTTTGGGGTTGAAAAGAGATTTATTTTCATGAAAGTGTTATTGTTTTTTCTGTTCTCTTTTGAACGGGGTCTTTACATGGTTGTTTTATTTTATTTTGGTTGTTTTTGCTTGTTATCGACTCACGCGTGGGGGTGCTCAACCTGTTTTTCATTTCTAAACAGGTCATATGTTATACAACGTTGATAATATCATGGCAGATATAGGTGTAACTCCAACACGTTTTATTACCTGGAATGTGAAAGGAATGAATGGACCCAACAAGAGAGCAAGGATTTTTTCTCACTTAAAGAGGCTAAACGCAGAAATAATGTTTTTTACAAGAAACCCATTTGAAGTTAGCAGATCATATCAGACTTAGGAAGAACTGGATTAGACAGAATTTCCATTCTAACTTTAATAATAAATCACGAGGGACAACCATCTTGATACACAAAAAAATATTGTTCACACCATCCCAAACCATTTCTGACGCACAGGGACGATTTGTGATAGTATCTGGGTCACTATTTAACACTCCAGTAATCCTAGCTAGTATTTATGCCCCAAATTGGGATAATGTTGGTTTTATACGTAAACTCACTTCTCTTTTTCCAGACTTAAACAGACATACTCTTATTCTATCAGGTGATTTTAACACGGTTATGGATCCCAGCTATGGACCGTTCTATCCCTAAAACTTTGACACGCTCTAAAATGTCTCTTGCTCTTGGTGACTTTGCTGATAAAGTAGGCTGGGTTGACCCATGGAGGTTCTTTAACCCTCGCAAAAAGGAATTCTCATACATTTCACATGTTCCCCACACATACAGTCGCATTGACTTTTTCCTCATTGATAAGCCACTTCTCCCTTTTACAAAGAAAACTGAATACCATACAATTGTCTAATCTGACCACGCACCAGTTTCCCTGGATATTTCATTCTCAAAATGTCACACAACCAAGAGTCTGGAGATTTGACACATCCCTGCTATCAGATAATGACTTCTGTGAATTCTTTAGTAAGGAAATAGATGAGTTTATATATTTCAACAGATCTGATTTCATATCCCCATCTACATTGTGGGAAACGCTTAAGTAGTTATAAGAGGGAAGATCATTTCTTACTCTATTTCACATAGTAGGGAAAGAAAACAAAAAACAAAAGAACTCATGGAATTAATAAGACAAATTGATCAGCAATATTCTAATACCCCAATGCCTGAGTTATATAAATAAAGGGTTGAATTGATAACCCAATATGACTTATTTTCAACAGAAATAACTGAAAAACAGCAGCTTTGGTAAAAATTACAATATTATGAACATGGAGATAAAGCAGGTCATCTTTTGGCTTACCAAATTAAATGTAAATCTATGTCCCATCTAATACCTCAGATTCGTAATACATCACAATCCTTGACTGTAGTCCTAATAGAGATAAACAACACCTTTAGAGATTTCTATTCCAAACTATATACATCTTCTTTTCCTCAAGATAAATCTAAAATGATATCCTTCTTAGATGGTAAATGGAGCTTACTTTATAGTGCTTTCTAGCCCCCTATGAGGGGCCCTAAAGTGCTTCACAGTACCAGCCATCCACCCATTCATACACACATTTATACATCAGTAGCAGTAGGGCGCCAGCCAGTCCTACTGGGAGCAACTCGGGGTTAAGTGTCTTGTCCAGGGACACAACAAGGTATGCCGTGACCGGGGATCGAACCCGGGACCTTCCGGTCCTGAGCCGGCTATCCTGCTTCTACACCATCTCGGCCCCTTTACAGATAGATAACATTGATATACCTCAAGTAGATACAGAGGTCAAAATGTTTTATATTTCAATTTGTTTTCTTGCTATAAAGTGTCCTTGGGTGTCCTGAAAGGCGCTTTTGAATAAAATTATTATTATTACAATTATTATTATAGCCTTGAATAAGCCATAAAATTACAAGAGATCGTTGACTCAATTCATGAAATGCAGAGTGGCAAATCACCTGGACCAGATGGCTATGCCGTTGAGTTTTATAAAAAGTTTTCATCTCAACTTCCTCTCCTGCTACTGGAGATGTTTAATCACTCCTTCAATCAGGACCATTTACCACAAACTTTAACTGAGGCTTCTATTGCACTTCTTTTAAAGCCAGGCAAGGACCCAAATGATTTTGGGTCATACTGGCCTATATCTTTGCTCAATGTTGACATAAAAATTTTAGCCAAACTACTAGTATCAAGGTTCGAGAATGTTACAACCAACATCATCTCAATAGAACAAACCGGTTTCATAAAGGACTGTCAGCCCTTCACAAATATTTGCACACTTTTAAATATCATTCACTCTCCCACGTCTGGTGAGACTCCTGAAGTAGTTGTCTCTCTGGATGCCAAAAAAGCATTTGACCAAATAGAATTTAGTTATTTATTTACTGTACTGGAAAAATTTGGCTTTAGTTTGAATTTTATAACCTGGATACGTTTATTATATACATCACCCAAAGCATCAGTAATTACAAACAAGATATCTTCTCACCTGTTCTCTCTCTCAAGGGGTACACACCAAGGTTGCCCTCTTAGCCCACTTTTATTTGCATTAGCTATTGAGCCTTTATCAATAAAATTTCGATCAACCCCCAATGTCTTTGGTATCCGTAGGTTTGGAACCGAATATAAAATCTCTTTATATGCTGACGACTTACTGTTATATTTCTGACCTAGTATCATGTATCCCTAATATTTTCAATATCCTCAATGACTTTGGGAGTTNTGTAAGCCCAATTAGGGTTTTTATGACCTCTCCTGCACATTTTGTTTACTTTGTTTACTTTTCTTTTATGTGTGTTGTTTCTTTTTGTGCAAACAACAAACAAACAAATGTTGTTATTTTTAGTATAAATAAATCCACTTCTTCCAGTAGGCTAATCTACAATTTACTATTCCTAGAACATGTTGAGGTGGAGAAGTAGCTGCTGTTTTTCAGTTCACAATTAAATAATGCTAAACCAATTATTAATTATAATTATTTTGAGTTATTGACCCTCAATCTTTCTCATTCAAAATGATATCAGAAAAAAACCAGATAGTGTTTTTGGAGACAACCAAGCTTCTTGTTCTCAGCACAGACTGGAAGAATGTTCTCAGTCCGTCCATCCATCCATCCATCCATCCATCCATCCATCCATCCATCCATCATCTTCCTCTTGTTCTGGATCAGGTCTCGTTGGCAGCATCTTGAGCAGGGAGGTCCACACATCTCTTTCACAGCCTCTCAGCTCTTCTGGGAGGACTCCAAGCTGTTCCCAGACCAACAAAGAGACGTAGTCTTTCCAGCGTGTCCGGTGTCCAGGTGTCATCCTTACCAGATGCCCGAACCGCCTCAACTGCCTTCTTTTGATGTGGAGTAGCAGTGGTTCTACTCCGAGTCTCTCCTGATAACTGAACTTCTCAGCCTGTCTCTGAGGGAGAGTCCAGCTACTCTGCAGAGGAAACTCATTTCAACCTCCTGGATCCACAATCTCATTATTTCAGTCTCTACCAGAGTTCATGACCAGAGGTGAGGGGAGGAACGTAGACTGACCAGTAAACAGAGATCTTTGTCTTACAGCTCAACTCCCTCTTCACCACAATGGACCGGCACAAAGTCTGCAATACTGCAAACACTGCACCAATCTGTCAATTTCATGCTCCATTTTTCCCTCACTTGTGAACAAAACTCAGAGTTACTTGAACTCCTACTTGAAGCAGAACCTCAACCTTGACCTAAAGAGAAACTCAAAAATCCCTACTCAGGATTCTCACTGTGAAGAAAAAAAAATCAATGTAATGCCACTTTGATTATTGATATGTGCTGCTGATTATCCATGCTACTGATCTCATGCTGCTGATTATTTTATTCTGCTGTATTCATTCATACTCATCTACTCACACAGACTCATGTTTGTGCTGCTGTTCGGCGTACTGTTTGCACTATTAGTGTTTTAACGTATTTTTTAGTTTATATCTTAGACTCTTATTATGGTTTATTTTATAATTTATATTTTTGCTGTTGTTGGATATACCAACAAAGTCCATGCTCAATAATCCAGGTATACAATCCAACATTTTTCAGTCAGGTCATCTGGACAGTTTCTTTTTTTGTGTTGAAACGTTTCACCTTCCATCCAGAAGCTTCATCAGTCAAGGAAACACCCAACACATTTTGTCCTGATGACCTGACTGAAAAATGTTGGGTTGTTGGATATAATAGGTACCTTGAGTACACAATTTTGTTCCACCTCATGTACCACATGTGATGCAAATGACAATAAAGAACCTTGAACCTTAATGCTGTGAAAGGATTTGACAGCGGAGCAATCAAATTGTTGTCCGAAAAGCAAAGCAGGGGTCAAGCACAGGGAAACAGAGGTCCAAGAACAAATCCAGAGGGGACTCCTTAATCCAATATCTGTAGAGCAAAGAAGTGTAGTTGTTATTACCAGGGTCAGAAGGGCAGAAAAAAACAGACGAGGAGCAGGTAAGGTGGCAAATCCAAGAGACAAGGCGTGGGGTCGAGGCAACAAAGTCAGTTGTGAACATGAAAAATGGCCTTATATCTACTGACGAGTGTTCAATAATTTTTTTCTTCACTAGCTCTCTAGCGAGGCGCACGCGTTCCTTCCCGCTCCCAGTTTTCCTCCTGTTTTTTGCTCTCTGTCTGTGTATCAGAGCAGCTCCTATTTTTTGACAGATCTCCTGAAAAGGAAACGTTTTGGATCTGACCAACTGGACTTTCATGGACGTATATTACAAATTCTTTCAACAAAGTGACAGGGTCTTGAAGAACCCTCATCTGCTTGGATAAGACGTGCAGCTGGATATATCTCTGGAGGGGATGTGTCTACCTCTGCTATTGACCAAGGATGCTGAAATTGCAGATAATTGGATTTATGATAACAGGTTTCCTGTTTTTGGAATAGTCTGGATCCTGGTTTATCAACATACAAAGAAGATGGTCGCAGCTAATTTGGACCTCGTCAGGTTGCTGTCTATGTGAAGGTCAGGTTTGTGCTGGAGGACTCAAAATCAGCTGATTTACGAGCAAAACTGTAAGTTGGAAGTGATTTGAATCGCGGGCCACCTGCAGCTTTGGGACTCGTCAGCATGAGAAACCATCTTGAAGAGGCTGGTAAGCACGGACCGGTGGAATGCACCCTAATCTGGACAGTTCGGACCTTGGAAGTATCAGTACAGACTCAAGGCTGACGAAAAACAGTCTACCTGAATAAATCAACAATTGTGATGATCTGAATCTCTCCCCAGCCGGCCTTGGAACAGGCCGACTTATCAATGTGTAAGCTAAGGAAAAGCTTTGTCTATCGAAATCACCGCCCACTTCTGTGGAGTTTTATCAGAACTGTGCCGGCTGACCATCATCTCATCAGGACAATGGACTATCTGTTAGTGCTTCATGGACCGCCTCGTTGTAAATGCATATGTACATGTTCTTAAATGTGCTTTTGGCTGGCAGAGTTTTTTGTTGTCTTAAATCTGGCCCTATAAGGACGAGAGTGAAGAGATCTTTTTATAATGCCACTACCCCCTCCTCATGACTTGTCCCATTTTCTGAATATGAATGAGAAGGCTGCGCTTTATATCAGCAGCTTTGTGCACTCTGTCCATCTTTCAAACGGCTGTACGGACATGTTCTCGTATCTCGGTGCAATGATAATAAAGCTTGTTCTGATTCTGATCATCTGGCGTAGAAGTTGGTGTGGATGGAGCTTGAACCTTAAAACCTAGAATAAATGTAAATCTAGAGCTGAGCAGGTACTTTAAAGAGGTACTCAACCCACTGTGAAACGGTAGCTCCGCCCCCAGACCAGATTCAAATACCTCATGAAAATGGGAGTGTTGAGAGACAAGGAGGGGAGGAGGTGGGTGGTTGAGCTGCGTTCACGCCCCCTCTATCAACAAACTAAAACAAACTAAAACTCTAGCAAACAACTTACAACAAGCAACAACAAAGAATAAATATGTAGATGTATTTATCTATTCCCACCCGATCTATCCAAAACAAAAGGCTTTAGGAAAAAAATTAAAATAATACTACAAGGTATTCCGTGACCGGGGATCGAATCTGGGTCTGTCGGACTCCAAACCCGCTCCTACACCATTGCCCCCACTTGGCATTCATGCATTACTCGTCCATCGCTCAGTAAGAAAACAAATACAACCAAATATTTTTGATGAAGTGGAAAGTATTCATGCAATACATATGTTACAATATACAAATAACTAGTGCCATTCCGAGAACTATAATATGCTTTGTTGCAGTACTTTTCCAGAGTGCAATGTACCACTTCCGGTATGAACTGCAGCGAGGACCTTCTCATCTCTGCAGGGGGTTGGCTCTGCTTGAACCACTTTCGTGACGTCAGAGTGAACAGTCCTTGACCAATAAGAAAATTAAGCTGCAATTCCTCTGTTCAACCCATAGGGTTGCCGTAAACATGTTTTTAGACCAAATATTGTCGATTTAAACTAATACGCACAAATATGTGAAAATTAACACAGACATAGTGCTATACAACATTCTAGACACATTCTAGGGAGTTTATCAGCTAAAAAAAGTTAATTTGGAGTTTAGTTCCTTTTTAAGATTTTTTCTGACAGCTGGCCAATCAGCTGATAAAGCTGAAGACACCAGGTACTCACCATGTCCCAATAACCTGACACTTTTTAAATTGGGATTGTAGAAACCCCATGATGCATGCATGAAGTCAACATTCAAGAAGTCAGCTGGAGCAGAGGTTGCTTTGGCTGAAACTGTCTGACGACTTTCACACGGCTTTTATTTGCCCCTTGCCATTCTTTCCATTTTGTTGCCTTACAACCTAAGATGTGCACAGATTGACGTCAGATGGTGCTCCAGCACCTGATGTTTGCTCTCTGGACCATGAAGTGTCCTTTTCAAACCTTAAAGGTATTGTGACAATGTGCTATAACATAGACATCTTTAGAAAGAGGAGCTACTCAGCTTGGTTGTTTGTACACAGATGATTTGAATAATTAATATATTAAAGTGTTTTTTAATAAAATAGTTTTAATGACGTAACAGCAGTGCGTCACAGTTTTTTGGGTGGAGAAAGGAGGGGTCAAACGCCGACGCATTTTTATGATGCAATGTAATGAACGCACATTGTAAGTAACAATGGCAGAGAATATAGAAACCGAGGAATTAAGCAATTTAAGTGAATATTTGAGCGATTTGTCTTCAGTTTGGGAAGCCGAAGTTAGTAGGAGTGATGAACAAGAAACAGCTGGTTATAATGTAGGTCTGCAGCGTATTTATTTGAGCCTTACCATTCAGGGAGCGACTTGTTTTGTCCATTCTTGACAAAGTTTTTCATCTTTTGGTAAAGTGAAAAGGCTCACTTGTTCACTGTTGATATTAGAACACCCAAATGCGACACAACGTTTCGGCATTTTTCAAGTAAAAAAAATAAAAAAAATAAAAATGTTGATCTTGAACACAATGAAACTGCGTTCATGGCGCAGCTGCAGACTGAACTTCATGTTCCTATGTCACATGACGTCGCATGCGGAAGTACCCGGATTTCCCATGACGAAACACGGTGCCAAGTTTAAAATCACTTTGAAACAAATTGTCATTGATTTATCATTTTGCTTGTATAAATGAACATAGTTGAATGATACAACATATATACCGGTATGTTGTGCCACTTTATGCATTGTTCCAACATCATGTCACAATACCTTTAATTTTACAGTGTACAGGATGCTATGTTGTTTAACCAGCCACTAGGGAGCACAAGCCAGTGTATCTCTTGTGCCGGTCCCAAGCCCGGGTAAATGGTGAGGGTTGTGTCAGGAAGGGCATCCGACGTAAAACACTTGCCAAAACCATAATGCGAGTTCATCAAAGTGAAACCATACCGGATCGGTCGAGGCCCGGGTTAACAACGTCCGCCACCGGTGCTGTTGACAAACAGGGTGCCGGCGGAAATTGTACTACTGTTAGTCGAAGACCCCGAGGAGGGAAACGTGTCAGGAGACAGAGGGAGAGGAGGAAAGTGAAGAATGTAGGACTGAGGGTTGCAACTCTAAATGTGGGGACAATGACAGGCAAAGGTAGAGAGCTGGCTGACATGATGCAGAGAAGAAAGGTAGATGTTTTATGTGTCCAAGAGACCAAGTGGAAGGGCAGCAAGGCTCGCAGTATTGGAGCAGGGTTCAAACTGTTTTACCATGGTGTGGATAGAAAGAGAAATGGAGTAGGGGTGGTCCTGAAGGAGGAGTTGGCAAAGAATGTAGTAGAGGTGAAGAGAGTGTCAGATAGGGTGATGTGTCTGAAGGTAGAAGTAGAAGGTCTGATGCTAAACATAGTCAGTGGTTATGCTCCACAGGTTGGATGTGATGGGGAGGAGAAAGATACATTTTGGAAAGATTTGGATGAAGTGATAGAGAGTATTCCCAGGGAGGAAAGAGTGGTGATTGGAGCAGACCTGAATGGACATGTTGGTGAAGGAAACAGAGGATGAGGAAGTGATGGGTAGGTTTGGTGTCAAGGAAAGAAACCAGGAAGGACAGATGGTGGTGGATTTTGCCAAGAGAATGGAAATGGCTATAGTCAATACCTATTTCCAAAAGAGGGAGGAACATAGAGTGACCTATAAGAGTGGAGGAAGGAGTACACAGGTCGACTACATTCTGTGTAGAAGAGGAAACCTGAGGGAGATTGGAGACTGTAAGGTTGTGGCAGGGGAGAGCGTGGCCAGACAGCATCGGATGGTTGTGTGTAGAATGACTGTTGTTGCGAAGAAGAGAAAAAGAGTAAAACCAGAGAAGAAGACCAAATGGTGGAAGCTAAAGAAGGAAGAATGTTGTGAGAAATTCAGAGACGAGCTGTTAAAGGCTCTGGGTGGTAAGAAAGAGCTTCCAAGTGACTGGGCTACTACAGCAACAGTAATTAGAGAGACAGGTAGGAAGGTACTTGGTGTGTCATCTGGACAGAGAATGGATGATAAGGAAACCTGGTGGTGGAATAGTGAAGTGCAGGACGCCATTCAAAGAAAGAGATTAGCCAAGAAGAAATATGACAGTGAGAGGACTGAAGAGAGGAGACAGGAATATAAGGAGATGGGACATAGAGCAAAGAGGGAAGTAGCTAAGGCAAAGCAGAGGGCGTACAATGAGTTGTATGGGAGACTGGACACTAAAGAGGGCGAGAAGGACTTGTACCGATTGGCAAGACAGAGGGATCAGGCTGGAAAGGATGTGCAGCAGGTTAGGCTTATTAAAGATGGGAATGGGAATGTTCTAACAAGTGAGGAGAGTGTGATGGGAAGATGGAAGGATTACTTTGAGGAGCTAATGAATGAAGAGAATGAAAGAGAAAGAAGAGTGGAGGTCATAGAAACTGTGGACCAGGAAGTGGGAAAGATTAGTGAGGGTGAAGTCCGGAAAGCTCTGAAAAGAATGAAGAAGGGGAAGGCAGTAGGACCTGATGACATACCAGTGGAGGTTTGGAAATGTCTTGGAGAGATGGCAGTGAGGTTTTTGACTCAAATATTTAATGGAATATTTGAGGGTGAGAAAATGCCTGAAGAATGGAGAAGAAGTGTGCTGGTTCCCATTTTTAAGAACAAGGGTGATGTACAGAGTTGTAGCAACTACAGGGGAATTAAGTTGATGAGCCACACGATGAAGATCTGGGAGAGAGTTGTGGAAGGAAGGCTTAGACAAGAGGTGACTATCTGTGAGCAGCAGTATGGTTTCATGCCAAGTTGGTGCACCTATAAAACAGTATGTGGCGGTTCGAATCCCGGTTCCCCACACCATGTGTCGTTGTGTCCTTGGGCAAGACACTTAACCCTGAGTTGCTCCCGGTAGGACTGGAAAGCACCTTGCATGGTAGTCTGCCGCTACCGGTGTATGAATGTGTGTAGCATTCAATGTGTGTAGCACTTTGAGATTTTCACTAATGAAAAGTGCGTTATAAATTGAATTCATTATTATTATTATTATTATTATTACAGAGAGGGTCAGAAAGAACTCCATTGTGTGTTTGTGGATTTAGAAAAAGCATATGACAGGGTACCAAGAGAGAGGTGTGGTATTGCATGAGGAAATCTGGAGTGGCAGAAAAGTATGTTAGACTGGTACAGGACATGTATGAAGACAGCAGGACATGTATGAGGACAGCAGGACATGTATGAAGACAGCAGGACATGTATGAGGACAGCAGGACATGTATGAGGACAGCAGGACATGTATGAGGACAGCAGGACATGTATGAGGACAGCAGGACATGTATGAGGACAGCAGGACATGTATGAGGACAGCAGGACATGTATGAGGACAGCAGGACATGTATGAGGACAGCAGGACATGTATGAGGACAGCAGGACAGTGGTGAGATGTGCTGTAGGAGTGACAGATAGCTTCAAGGTGGAGGTGGGAGTGCATCAAGGATCGGCTCTGAGCCCCTTCTTGTTTGCTCTGGTGATGGACCGACTAACAGATGAGGTCAGGCAGGAATCCCCATGGACTATGATGTTTGCAGATGACATTGTGATCTGTGGTGAGAACAGGGAACAAGTGGAAGAGAACTTGGAGAGGTGGAGGTATGCACTTGAAAGAAGAGGAATGAAAGTCAGCCGTAGTAAGACAGAGTACATGTGTGTGAATGAGAGGGAGGCCAGTGGAACAGTGAGGCTACAAGGAGCAGAGGTCACAAAGGTGCAGGACTTCAAGTACTTGGGGTCCACTGTCCAGGAAAATGGGGAATGTGGTAAAGAGGTGAAGAAGAGAGTCCAGGCAGGATGGAGTGGATGGAGAAAAGTTTCAGGAGTGATTTGTGACAAAAAGGTGTCAGCAAAGGTCAAAGGAAAAGTTTACAAGACAGTGGTGAGACCAGCTATGTTGTATGGTCTGGAGACAGAGACATGGACAAAAAGACAGGAGACAGAACTGGAAGTGTCAGAAATGAAGATGTTGAGGTTCTCCTTAGGAGTGACAAGGATGGATAAGATCAGGAATGAGATCATCAGAGGTACAGCACATGTTGAACAACTGGGAGATAAAGTTAGGGAGGACACACTGAGATGGTTTGGACATGTCCAGAGGAGGGACAGTGGTTTGGACATGTCCAGAGGAGGGACAGTGGTTTGGACATGTCCAGAGGAGGGACAGTGGGTATATTGGTAGAAGGATGTTAGAAATGCAGCTGCCAGGAAAAAGACAAAGAGGGAGACCAAAGAGGAGATATATGGATGCAGTTAGAGAGGACATGAAGGTAGTTGGAGTGAGGACAGAGGATGCAGAGGACAGAGTGAGGTGGAGGAGGATGACTCGCTGTGGCGACCCCTGAAAAGGGAAAAGCCGAAAGAAGAAGAAGAAGAAGAAGGATGCTATGTTGTTTATTGGGTTAACACAAGGTTAACAATGCAATGAAATGTTCAGGACGAGAAGAATGGATTCGACTATTAAAGGCGGCCGTGGTGTAGTGGTAATGGCAGTCGACCCCTGATCGGAAGGTTGGAGGTTCGAATCCCGCATCCGCCCACCATGTGTCGTTGTGTCCCTGGGCAAGACACTTAACCCCGAGTTGCTCCCGGTAGGTCTGGATGGCGCCTTGCAAGGCAGGCTACCACTACCGGTGTATGAATGTCTGAATGAATGGGTGGATGGCTGGTATTGTAAAGCGCTTTGGGGCTCCTCACAGGGGGCTAGAAAGCGCTATATAAATAAGTTCCATTTACCATTTACCATTTACCATATTAAAGTCCAAAAAACAAACAAACAATAAATACTAAAGCATGCAATAAGGCTACAAAATAAAGTACCAAAAAGTGAAAAAGAAATGTATTTACAAGGTCCAAAAGAAATATAGTAATCAACAACGTGGTAGAATATAACGGTGCAGATAGGAGGAATTAGTATAAATATTTCACAGATAGTAATATAAGCTTAAATGCACATGATATACTGTTAATTGCACATAACTACCATAAACTACACAGGTTGTGTGACAGGTTATTGCACAGGTAGTGACATACATGATACACCACACAGTGCAGCATTAAAAAACATATTAGTTGTCTCAGATGTGGCTTGATGTCTGTGGCCAGTTGTTCAGTAATCTGACAGCTTGTGGATATAACTGTTCTTTAGTCTTTTTGTACATGATGGCAGACACCTGTATCATCTGCCTGAGGGAAGTAGGTGGAAGAGTCCTTGTGCGGGGTGGGTGTGGTCCTTCATGATGCTGCTTTACGCAGACATCGGTTGTGGTAGTTGTCCTGGATGGTGTGGAGACTGCTACCAGTGACGTCCTCTGCTGTTTGCACCACCCTCTGTAGAGCTTTCTGACTGGTGCAGTTCCTGCACCACCCTGTGATGCAGCCTGTCAGCAGGTGGTGCACCTATAAAACAGTATGTGGCTCGTTCTGGATAAAAAAGTGTAAAATATATTACCAATGCTCCAAAATGTGCAAATTAATTTAACTCTGAAATTCATTTCAGAGTTAAAGGAAAGATGGACGGAACAAAGTGTAGAGAAATTCTCGAGAGGAACTTGAGTTGGTCTTCCTGGGATGGAGGTTCACCTTCCAACCACTGACCCTAAACACAGTCCTGAAGAACACCCCACTGGTTTAAAGGTCCTGGAATGGTCCAATCAAAACGCAGACCTCATCCCAACTGAGAATCTCTGGTTTGATTTATAGATTGTTGGACACAATCGCAGCACTGTTCCAACTCGAAGAAGCTGCAGTCCTGAAGAATGGACAACATGTCCAGGTTAGATGGACCACGATCCTGGAGTTGGACCTGAAGAGACTTCATGGTGTAAAACTGATGTAAATGGTTTAGTTTAGGGGTGAATTGTTACGTATGCCAAGGTTTTCTGTTTGAGTTCTTTTCTGTTTCATAATGAATCAGATCTGATTCACTGGGGCAGTCTGCTTAATAAACATTCATTTGAGAAGTTGAGACGAATTAAACCGTGTTCAGATCATTACAGAAGTTTTATTCATTTGTCTTGAAGGTGTTTTAATTATCCCGCCTGTCACCTACTGTGTGCGGTAACAATATGAAATGAATGTGCTCAGAGCAAACCCCCAGCATTGTTAGAAGCTTGAGAAGAAAACATTCAATCACATCACTTAAGTAAATGAGCACGCTCTTGTGCTTTTTTCTTATTTGCCATGATATAATGAGAAAATGCTTCTTGCTGAGCGGAGTCTGTAAAACAGCATCATAACAAAGATTACTGCTACAAAAGCTATTAGACAGATTTGATACGCAACAGTGGTTGTCATGGCAACAAATAGCCAATTACCTGCACAGAAAAATGTATTTGTCATGCACGTGTGTGGCATCTGTCCTGCGATAGAAAGTTATTCCGTGTGACTGCTCGCTGTAACACTTATTGTTTGGATTTGGCCACGTAGCCGTGCACGTTGTCACACTGTGATTCGGTCGCGCTTGTGTTTTTGCACAATGAGCTGCAGCCAGCAGTTAATGAGTTCATTGGCTGCACCTGCAGGTTCAGCTGTAAATACTGTCCCCGGTCTCCTGCGTCAAGTTTTTACCGAGGACCTGGATCTCAACGTTTGCATCGTCTCTGTGGGCCGACGCCGGTGGACTCAGTCCAAGTGAATGACCTGTTTGGTGCTCGCCACAACTCTGGACCTGGACGTCAAACATTCTCCACTAATCTGTGTTTCCAGACTCATTTATATTTTTAATTATTGTTTTCATGGATCTGTGTAAAAACTGTGTGTTGATGGATAAAGACTTTGGATCGCTGCTGGTTTAGATTTCAAGCATCAAGATCACCCTCCTGGTCTCTTTAACTCTGGACCAGTGTTTTCTCGCAAGCCTTTGCTCAACTTTGATCTTTCTGTTAATGTCTCTGAATTTTGAGGATTCTCACTACAAACCAGCTCCTGGAAATCCAGCAGTGGCGGCCCGTGAAATTAAGAGAACGGTTAAAACTAGTTTTTTGAAGGTATATGATCAAGTATAATTTAATCTAAAGAAACTGCTGTTTGAGCTGATGTATTTTTCTTTTTAGTATTGCTTTTATTTTATATTATATCTTGTTAAAAAATATTTTAAGGATAAAAAAGGAGCAGACATCAAAAGATTTATTCTTCTTCTGCTTCTTTTCATTTTGATTTGTGTATTATTTGTGTTTTATTGTAAACATTTTTTGTATTTTAAATAAAATGAATACATTTTTTTGGAATTGGAGTTGGAATTGCTCACCGCTCTCGGTTTCTCCCCCCAATGTCTACGTCACTATGTGCTTATTTGTGTGAGGTGTTTTTTAATATTAGTTTTTCTTCTCAGTCAAGAAGAAAAAGTCTGATAGGAATTTTTTCACCTCCAAATTCCTAATGTGTCCAGTTTCATTACTTTTTGTCTGTCTAAGCAGATCTCACTTGTAGATGAGTCTTTTAGGCTCATTGTGCTTTATTTGTCTAAATAAAGGTTGAATGAAAAATCCCAAAAACTTTAAAGTACTTTAACATGAGAAAAAGATTCACCTTTGTTTTCAAAGTGGATACCCACAAACTAGTTTTTTTTTCTCTTTGTCTCAGGTGTTGGAGAATGACCTGCAGAAGAAGATCAACGCTGTCCAGACACTTCATGAACAAGTTAAAAGAAACCTCGCGGACTTCAGCTCCCAACGCAAACAGCTTGAAGACTACATCTCACAGATGTCTGCATGGCTAAAGAGCATGGAAGATTCTTTGGTGTCTTCTCCAGCAGAATCCGATCCGGAGGACATCTGCAGAGTAAAGGTGCAACCTAAAAAACTGAAAATAACTAAGGCTTGCAAAATGTTTAGACACTAACAAATGTCAGTGGAACAAATATTACAAGACATGTTGATGGTTTGTTAACCAGAAAAAAAATGTTTGTTTGTTTTTTAAACATATTTGGTAGGACCTTCAAAAAGATCTGCAAAACCAGCAGGGCTGTATTGATTCCACCAGGGAGAGCCTCAACAACCTGTGCAGAAAGTATCCCTCTGAGGAGCTGTCTGCTTTGGGCTCTTCTCTCACTGACCTCATCAAGACTTATGAGTCTGTGAACCAACTTTCTGCCAGGACCCTGAGCTCGCTGCAAAACTGCCTCCAGCATCACTTCAGTGGTAAGAGGCCTCACTAAGGAGGAATAGAATGAACGATCCAAAATAGTTGAACTTTTACAAGAAAAATACTTTTTTTTTAAGTAACTGGGTTTAATCTGGGTACGTTTAATAAGGCGTGATAATATTTTCATCCGTGTGTGTATTTACAATTACTCAATTAGTCATGTTAGCAAAATATCATATGAACCAGAAGTTTGATTTCAGGGAAATTCTCATTAATCATTAAGTTGATGTAAATCTGTAACCAACTGATTTTTTTTTTTGTTCGTTAATAACTCAGCCAACTTTACAAACATTGACCAAAGAGTTGGAGTGGTAGTAGCTAAGACTGATTCCCAACTGACACTCCAAGTGAAACTGATCACGTGAGATCTGTTTTTAAAATGTTGCCATTGGAGTCATCTGTTAGAAAAATATCTCAAGGACCAACACATGTACTTTAATGAAAACCTTTTGGAGTCAACACAATTTGGGTTGGCCACCGTTGCCACCTGACCAGTGGTCCTCGTGCTTTAAAATAACTGTGGCGGAGTCTTGTGACCTCAGATGTTGCCATTTCAAGTATAAAAACATTACGAGTAACTCCAGTTAACAAGGCAAACAGTCTTAACAAGTATAATGCTACATTTACATAATTTTAACTGCAGTTTTGTGTTTTGTTTTTGTAAAAGTTGTGGTGAAAAAAAATGCTATTCGCAAATACTTTTACCGTACTTTCCGCCCTTTAAGTCGCTCCGCCCTATGTCGCATTAGTCCAATTATGTCCAATAAAGTGGAAAAATCCATAAACATGTCGCACCTCCGTATACGTCGCATCTATTATGCGTCACTGCTCACGCGTCGCGTATGTTATGCGTCACCGCTGACAACCCGGAAATGTGGGCCGGTGTTTTGCCGAAAATGGATTGGGTGCGAAATGGCCGCAGGAGCATGCCTGGAAGGACTTTAACAAGATTAACACTTAAAAACAATTATTTGTTTGCTGAAAATTATAGCAAAGATGTGTCAGAGCTGAACTTTTCCTTAATAAATTCACATAATGGCCAAATCAGCTGGATTTAAAAATTTGTTTCCCTACGTGCACCTGCACGAGTGGGAACGCATTTCTTTAAAATTTAGCAAAATAAACACCTAAAAAAATATATTTGTTTGCTGACATTATAGCAAAAGTCTTTCTGAGCTGAACTTTACCTTAATAAATTAACGTAATTGTCAAATCAGCTGGATTTAAATAGTTTCGTTTTGACGGCTCTTCCAAACGTAAAATAAATACGAAATAAATTATAAATAAATCAAATTTTAGCTCAAACATCTCCTAAAGCTAATCAGTTGTAAATGTCCATCCAGTGATCACTTTCTGTAAGTTTCATCAAAATCTGTTGTGTGGTTCATGAGCTATTTTGCTAACAGTCAAACACTGAGGTAACAGTAGTTCAGAGCTCCAGAGAGCAGGAGGCTGTGCTGCGACAGAGTGAGTCCGAGCAGAGGAGGCTGCTGTCGGACACATGAGCTGGGAACGGTCGGTGGACCCTAGCGGCCAAAAGTGGTACTGCTCCATTTTTTTCGTCAGAACGAATGGAAACGGTCATATCTCAGCCAAAAATTGGTCTAAATTATGGGGGAAAATCCCTAAATATGTCGCTTCGCCCTATGAGTCGCAGGGCATGCAAATTAGTTTTTTTTAAACTGTGACTTATAGGCTGGAAAATACGGTACATCTAATTTGATTTCTGATGAATTTTCAAGGACAATGGGGTCCTTACCCCCAACTTTGGGAATCACTGCCTTAGACAGCTCAAACATGGCTGTACCTCAGTCACGTTTACAGATATTGAGCTAAATGGTAAAATCTGAGAGTACTCCTTAACATACTCTGAGCGCCAGCACAATTTATAACATCACAGAAACATAACTTCAGTCACAAGGTTTGAACAAAACAGCTAAAACTCATCTTAAGCTAAAAGTCTGGCATGAAAGGACAACGATGATTTGCATTGCTTCAATAATTTGATTGTTTTTCTCTCTCTCGATCTTCAGACCTTGTCCAGGATTTTCATCGCTGGCTTTCAGAACAAAGGGAGATTGTGAAAGAATGCTCTGACCGATCAGGAGACACACAAGTTGTGGAACGTAAACTACAGAAACTCAAGGTGAAGTCTTTTGTTTATAGTAGCTAAACAAACATTTTGATTCGAAAATTAATATATTTCATAATTTGATTTTCTCATTAAAACAGCTAAAATGCTGCCTGAGTTGAACAAAAAAAGTGATTTTTGTTTATTTCTAAGGGTGCCATGGATCGTGTAGAGGAGGGTGAAATGCGACTCACTCAAGTCTGTGAAGAGGGAGAGAAGCTTCTTCTTCATCTCCCTAAAGCCAGCTCTGGGCAGGTCCAGCAACACCTTTCCTCCATCCAGCAGGACTGGGACAGCTTTGTGGAGCAGTGCAGGCAGAACCAACAGATCCTTGAGGACAGCGCATGCCTTATGAAAGGGTAAAGGATGCTCACTGGCTCGTTCCTAACACTCTTTATGCACCCGTCATTGATAAAGGAGCCATGCTGGACCTTTCACAGGTTTGAGGGTCGTCTTAAGAAACTCAGGTGGTGGTTGGAACATATGGAAAACAGGATGACGACAGATTTACTTGAAGCCAAACAGAGAGGCCATGAAAAAGTTATGCTTGACCAAGTGGAGGAATACCTGCAGGAAGTTCTCAAAGAGAGGTAAGAGATATGTACTGTACAAGATAGTCATAGTTTAAAACGCTGATATAAAAAGTAATGGGCGACATGCATTCTTTTAAGGCTTTTATTTAGTAATGTCTTTTGTGATTATTTCCCTGCAGAGATTCATTTGAGCGTCTCTGTCAGGAGGGACATGCTCTGAACGAGGGTGGACGAGGGGATGGAAGCGAGACCAGAGTTTCAGCTCAGCTGCACTCACAGCACCAGGCGTTGTTGAGGCGTGTGAGGGAAAAGCTGCACGGCTGCCAGCTCACTTTACAGGAGCAACACGCCTTTGAAGAGACTCTGCAGACCACTTGGTCCTGGCTTAATGCTGTCCAGGAGCGTCTGGCTTCACTCAACAGCACCAGTGGCAACAAGGAAACTCTGGAAAAAAGACTTGGGCTTGTACAGGTCGGTAACTAATGTGCTCTATTCTTTATGTTTTTAATTGTTTCTGCAGGTTTTAGTAAAATATTAATGGTTGTAAAATGGGATCATAGTTTTTTCTGGTGTTTTGTTGAAGGATATCCTGCTCATGAAAGGCGAGGGGGAAGTCAAGCTCAACATGGCAGTTGGAAAAGGAGAGCAGGTTTTGAAACACAGCAGGATCGAGGGGCAGGAGAACATCTGTTCACAGCTTCAAAGTCTGAAGGATTCATGGGCCAACATGCTAATGAATGCTATGAGCTGCCACAGGTAGGACATGGGCCCACTATCAACACAAAGCATTGTGGAACAATCACAACTCTGCTGAAGGATTCATGGGCCAACATGCTAATGAATGCTATGAGCTGCCACAGGTAGGACATGGGCCCACTATCAACACAAAGCATTGTGGAACAATCACAACTCTGAAAAAGTCAAGAGGTTGAAGATCACAACCATCGACTTCTAGCCTTGTCAGAGATCCTTGAAATCTCTACAATATTATGAACTGTAGATGATGGGACACTTTGTCTTTTATGCTTTCTGTTGTGGAACAGTATTCTGAAATTGCTCCACTATATTCAGACAGTTTTTTTGCAGACTGGTCAGCCCCAGCCCATCTTTACTTCTGAGAGAGTCAGCCTTTTTAAAATGTTCTTTTTATGCCCAGTCTTTTTACTGATCTGTCTCCTAACGACCTAAATAATTACAAAATACTTCTTCACTGTTTATTATTTATATCACTTTGCTTTTAGTCTTTTGCTGTCCCTGTCTGAACTTTTTTCACATGTTGTTCTGCCATCAAATTGAAACATCATATTTTTTTCTAAAAACCGGTACAACTTCTTAAACATGTTGTATACTTATTATGTTTCATTGGTAATAACATTTGGAGATAGGGGATTTGCCAATCTTTGCATTCTGTTGTATATACGTTCACAAAGACCCAACTTTTTTAGAAGTGGGGTTGTAGTTCAGGTTGACACACATTTCTTTGATTATGCACTATTCTACATTACAATGATTTTTTCTCTCTCACTATTATTCTATCATTCATAGTCGTCTGGAGTGGACAGTGGCCCACTGGTCCAGCTTCCAGGAAAACAAGAGCCAACTGCAGCAGTGGATGGAGTTGGTGGAGCAAGAAGTGGGGATGACTCTGCCTCAGCAACCTGACCTCAAGAAGAAGTGCGCCTTACTGGAGCGCCTGAGAGCCATCCAGGCTGACGTGGACACTCGTGCAGCAGCTCTGTCTCGCCTAACAGAGAGAGCAGTGGAGATGCAGGAAAAGACTGGCGACCACACGTTTGGACCCGAGTCGAGGGCGGAGCTCAACGCACGCTTTGCCGATATATCCGCTGTTGTCAAGGTGATTTAGATTCAGGAATAGCATTTTAACAGGTGGGTGTCGATGTTTTCTATTCCCCGATCCATGTTGATTTGTTTCTGCTCTGAAGGGTAAAGTGCAGTCCATGCAGAAAATCGTGTCCGAGCACGAGCAGTACCTCGACGCCGTGAGAGACTTCGACGACTGGCTGGTTTCAGCAAAAGAGGAGCTGCAGCGGTGGTCCGACCTGTCAGGAGACTCGGCCAGCGTTCAAAGGAAGCTCTCCAAAGTGCAGGTAAGGAAATGACATCACAGCAGTTAAAACGTGTTTCTTGACAAGTTGCTTTTAGTTATCTGGTGAGAGATTTCTTCCCTTTCTTTAGTTTTAAAGACCAACTTTGGTTACAAAGTTAGACACGAGATAAATGCAGTTTAAGTGTCTAATTTTGCTGACATGCTCCACTTTTATTTTTCTCACCATTTATAATTAAGACTGAATTTGAAACCCTAGATATTTCTGCTGCATACAAGTACGTACCGTAATCAGTTGTTTTATGTATTCTTGGCCACAAACAAGATAATCTGTAAATGTTTTGTCCAGGAGCTGCTGGACTCCAAGCAGCGAGGCAGAGAGAGGCTGAGCCGTGTTCAAAGGTGTGGTATAGCGGCCAGAGATTTCACGAGTTCGGGAGGCTACGAGGCTTTGGAGCGAGAAGAAGCAGCTCTTCTGTCGTCTTGGGAGCAGTGGGAACGCACGGCCCTACAGACACGTGCCAGTCTGGAAACAGCGCTCTCACAAATATCGAGCTCAGAACAGGAGTTCAGCAGCCTGTCGGCACAGCTGGAGCAGGCCCTGCGGGACTTCAGCTCCAAGCTGAAGGACTGTCGAGCACGACTGAGCCAAGCAGAGGGGACAAGTGATGGAGAGGAGGCTGTTAAAGGCTGGCATTTAGCAAAGGCACAGTTTTTATTTTGTCTTGGGCCTGAGAAATATTATCATTGTTAGCTGCATGACTGACACATGCTAAATCAATGAATGAATAATTTGTATCTGTCATCACTGCATGCTTGTTTTCCATGCAGGATACTTTAGAGGAGCTCATCAAAGCTGAGGCCATGTCTGATCGTCTGAAGACTCAGCTCAACGATTTGTGTCGATTCTCCAGAGAAATGGGCTCACAGTCCGACAGAGTGTCTGCGCTTATCAAGGATTACAACAGGTCAGAAAAATACTGAGGGTTTCATGGTACCTGACTTGTTCTGAACAGTTGTAATGTTTGGTATAAAAAGGACAAACACAGTTCTGAAAAAGTTAGGACATCATACAGTGTTTTTCAACCCCTGTTCCAGTGATCGTCAGATGTTCCAGTGGAAATTATCCAATTTCACTTAACTGGTCTAAAAAGATTTTTTGAAAACGAATTAATTATCTGCGTTCGGCCGTACGCCGCTCTACGCCGTTTGTAGCTCAATTTTTACGACCGCGAACGCAAGCGCGTTGTCTCACAATAAACTTCCCGGTGCCGGACTGTTTTGTATGTGACACAAACGTATTAAATTCTCCTTCTTCATCCCTGATCTGGACTTTTCTTTTGTTTTTTTGCCAAAAGTCAAGTGATCGCTTCCTCCTCCGTTGACTCCATGACTGAAATGATGAGGAAATGAATTTGTCACGAGCGAATTAAACTCAGGTCCAGCGTGGCTGCACGAGGTTCTGCAGATTTCCTGTCTGATGTGTGGGTTGCAGGACCAGCGCTCCCTGTTTTTAGTTTATTTTTTAGAACTTTTTATTAACATATAAACACAGAACACCGCTGCCGGAGAAGCTGCCGGCTCTTGCCTTTTTTTTTCACCCGACCTGTCAATCAATTCAGTAGGCGTGTCAGCAAATGAGACAGTACAGTGAGAGTTACATTTCGTTTGGATTTACTTTTACCGGGGACGCAACGACACCGACTCCGTTATGTTTGGTATGCGGTGAGAAGCTGTTTATTTAATTCCTATTCAAGACACTTTGATAAGAATGACTATATATTTAATATAGGCGGATACAGAGTATCTTTGTTTACAATTTTGGTTGGTGGTGTGCCTCGTGATTTTTTTCAATGAAAACACTGTGCCTTGGCTGAAAAAAGGTTGAAAAACACTGATGTAGAATGTAAATAAAAACAGCTTTGTCGGTTTTACAGACACTGACTGACTCTGAGACCTGTTTGTTTGCTTGTATATTGTTTTTTTTCTTCTAGCCTGAGTCTTAAAGCTACCAGAGCGTGCCAGAACAAAGAGAAAATGCTGGACCAAGCGTTTCGCTCAGCTTTCAGAGAATTCCAGCAGTGGTTGGTCAATGCCAAGATCAACACGGCCAAATGCTTTGATGCACCTCAAAATGTCTCTGAGGCCTCGTCCAGTCTGCAGAAGATTCAGGTACGAGATGCTCATCAGACACTTTGACAGAATAACTGACTCAAAGCTTCACACCTGTGTGTGTTAGTTATCGCTCACTGCCAAAAGGATAATGTGTGTGTGTGTGTGTGTTGGTGTCTGTTAGCAAATTATCTCACAAACAACCAGACAGATTTTATTGTCCCAGTCATGGAACCAAGAGGAGGAACTGGAAATACCTTCTGTCCATCCTTGTAGTGAGTGTGATGACTTAAAAAATAGGTGGGGCACCAACTTCCATTTTGGTGTGTGGCTACATCTAGGTGTAAGAAAGGTTCCTTTTGGAAAATGGGTGGCCAGTCAAAATCCAAGATGGCTGCTGCCATGTATGAATTATATGTGGTAACCTTGTGAGCTGTGTAACTTTACCAGAGGCCTGGCAGTTTGAGGGTTCTGTTCAGTATCTCAGCTGTTCCTGGGCCTGTGCTCTTCTGGACAGAGATCTCTGAGGTTGTTCCTGGAATCTGTTGGAGCCAAGGGCAAAAATGTAATTTCTTTCTTAGTGGGGTCAGTAAACAGGGAGTTGTTTTAAGAGCAATATTTGAAGGGGTCCCTTAAGATACAGTCAAATGTATTGTTAATGAAATGAACCAACTAGATGAACGCAATGAAATTAAAATTAAACAATCATTTCAGTGTTTGCCAGGCAGACAAGTCGCAGAAACTAAACTAACAGGAGCACCAAACATCTTTCTCTACCTGCCATTTTTTGTCTCTTTAAAGTGCTTGGTTCACTTCCTGATCATGCGGTCATGTGACTTACAATAAAGTTTGTTCACTTCCTGATCATGCGGTCATGTGACTTACAATAAATGGCTAGAGTCATTCATGCTAAATACTCATGATTGTGATGTCCTGCACATCGTTATTTACAAGGTTTCTTACCATACGATGACTTTAAAACTCGGGCATGAAAGGTGATGGGTGATAAGCATTCCTCTAACGATTGCTACACCTTTAAATTGTAAGAGCAGGTTTGAAAACATCTATTGTGACAGAGTTTCACACTGTAGAGCTAGAGTTTATTTTTTGTGGTATTTGAGTTTTAACCATTTGTTTTTCCCTCTCAGGAGTTCCTCAATGATAAAGAGCAAGGTCAGTCGAAGGTGAACGCTGTGGTTGTGAACGGTGATCATTTTGGCAGCATTGCAGCCAAAGACAAAACTGATGCAGTCCGGGTTAAAACAAATGCTGCCAGAGAAGACTGGAAAAACATCATGTCTAGTCTGCACAACCGAGAGACAAGTCTGCAAGTAAGTACTGAGGCCACTGGTCGAGTTGCTGGTAAAAATGAGTGTTTTGAACAAAACTCTTTCAGTCTGTCTGGCAGTTATTTGATTTTGAGTCGAATGTTCAACTGACCCATCCAGTCAGGTCGATTCCCTCATCCAGCAGCCACCTCTACAAACATCCAACCAACAGGATGTGACTCCTTCTCACAACATGGGCCTATCTTTTACTTATGATGGGCTAACTCATGTAGCACAACAGACTGTTTAAAAATCAGATAAAACTTCTTAACAAGTGCTAATCTCAGCCGCAGCTTTATGATTTCATACCTTTGTCTGTTGCATATTTTTACATGGCCGTGCACACGGATGGATTAATTCAAATTCTGCTTTTCTACTTGTAACTAGCCTTTTGCCATGTTTCACTTTACGCAAGCATTTTTCTACTTTTAGCTTTCATGTATTGTTCTACTACTTTTTTATTTGATCAGTTCTGTTTTTGTCTTTTCTATTCTAAATTTTTAGCTACCGTTCTGCTACTTTTGCAGTGTAGCTAACAGTATATGCAACTTTTAGCTTTTAAGTACCGGTAGTCTTGCTGCTTTTATCTATTGTTCGGCTATTTTCAGGTTTTACTAGCCATTTCCTACTTTAATTTTTATACTGCCTTTAGTTTTTTAGACTTTTAGCCAGACATTTTCTACAATTTGCTATTATCTTGCTTTTTTTTACACTTAGCTTTTAGCTGATATTTTGCTATTTTAGCTTTTAGCTAGCATTTCATAGTTTTTGTTTTTTGGATAGCATTCAGCTTTGTTTTGCTTTAGCAACTCAGTTTCAGCTTATTCAGCTAACTTTTGCAACGCTC
>JBBPBX010052042.1:0-24360 GCA_038048925.1 Garcialebias charrua
ACAGAAAATATAAAGACAGATACAAAAAAAGCAGTGAAAATAGAATAAAAACAACAGCAATAAAAGGAGGCAATGGAAATAAAAATGCTACTGTACATACTAAAATACCAAAGTGATAAAAGTTATAGATATAGATAAAAGTAATAGAGTACTGCATTATACCATATCTGACTAAAGGTCCTAAAAAAAACACACCGAGGCTGCAAACTTTCAATTAAATTTCAATTCAGTTTATTTATATTGGGACAAATCACTACAGTTGTCTCAGGACACTTTACAGGAGCATCCACATACAAAGAAAAGCCAATTAGTAAAGTTGTCTATCTAAGGAAGTGTGAAAGTTTGTGAAAACCAGAACTTGTGCCATTTTCAAAACTTTTGGTCATGACTGCAGTGCGCTATTGCTGATCCAGTCATACATTTTGATGTATAATTGCATAGTTTTAAGGCACTTTAAAAAAGAAAAGTTATAGTCATAAGTTAGCTATACTATAAGTTTCAGAGATTTTGGCAAAAGTTTGTGCACTTATACACTGAAAGGTAAATCCCAAAGTAGCTCAACAATGCAAAAAGAATGAATAGGTAATTTTATGCACCCAAGTATTTATAATAATACTTTCCCAAACTGTAAAATAAAAATGCTAATTAGCCTCGTCTTTCCTTTAGAGTGCCACAGGGAAAATGGAAGAGTTCTTCCTATTTGGTTCCTTCCTGGAGGCCACCATGATCGACAGGAAGATCAGCGACAAACCAATCAGTTTTGAAATTACAATAGGTAATTTAAAAAATGTTCCTAACCTTGTTAATACGGACTCACACACCACAAATCACAACATATAACAGTGAAATATGACCATGAACAAGACATCTGTAGCCTCTGTAACTGTGAGCGCTTTCTGGACCGCAAATGCAACAGGTAACTACGGCAACCAGATAGACGGAGTGAGTAAATCTTCCACGGCTAAGAAGAGAAAGAAAGACGGGGAGAATGAAGACGAGGAAAACGAGCTGATACAGAACTCGAGTGAGGACGAGGCGGAAGAGGACAGCAACATCACCTCAGTCTCATCCACTCCTCCAATGAAGCCTTTCATCACTGACAGGTCAGAGGTCACTGTGTCCCACAAAAACACAGATAAGCTAGTTACAAATTAGCGCTGATTGTGAGTGGGTGAACAAAATGAAAAGGTTTTCAACTTTGAATTCACTCTGACTTTTTAGAAACTACTTCCATCTGCCCTATTTTGAAAAGAAGCCGTGCGTCTACATCAAGAGCTGGTGGCAGGACCAGAGGCGACGACTTTACAACTCCAACATGATGGATAAGATTGCAGACAAGCTGGTCAGTAGCTCCAATTCACCCTGACATTATGAAAACGACTTGCTCATAATGACTCTGTAAACCAGCAGCCACCATCTTCACAGTGTCCACCGTTGTGGTTTATCTTGTACAAATACTTTACTATAGTAGCAATAATGCATATAATTACATCATTGTTAATGTTAAGCTCCATTGCACTGTGTGTCCTGCCAGGAAGAGGGATTAAATGATGTTCAAGAGATTATTAAGACAGAGAAGGCCTTTCCAGAGCGCAGACTCAGGGGAGTGTTGGAGGAGCTGAGCGTCGGCTGCAGGTAATCAGCACAATAAGAAGATGTATAATAAATTAGACCTGGCATTTTGAATAGAAGCCAATTCTTGTATGAAGACTTTATCTCAGCAGTAAAAGCAGAAAAACGGCTGCAAATGTCAGATACTTTGGCACCTAATAGCTTGTTTTGTGTTGAATTGAGTCTATAAAAATACGTTTTCATAATTAAGGCAGCCAGCTTCCTCTGAGACATCTTTATCCTGCAGTACTTTGCAGACAAACACATTTATTAGGGGTGTTGTGGGAAAAGCAGACAACCCTCGGTAATCTCTGAGTGCTTTTGGGATTCTGTTTGAGTCGTACTGTACACTACTCACACGTGTAATCGCCTCCTCTTTGTTGTTATCAGATCGTGGCAGATGAATATGTAGATGCGGAATTTATCAATACATTTTCCTTCCACTCTTTTTTTGTTTTTGTTTTGCAGTAAGTGTGTGACGCTTGCCAACAAAGACGTGAATCAGGCAGGCAGAACCAAACTCGATCGAGAACGACTCAAATCCTGCATGAGAGAGATGGTACGATTTGTTCTTCTTAGACACATTTAAGCTTCTGGTCTCACTGCTGAAGTATTTAGCAACTCAATATGGTGTAAAAACCAAAGAAAGACAGTAACTGTACACATTTTCCCCACATTTATTAATTGCCACATTATATTTACATGCATTTATTTATATTAATCCATCATATTCTCATTGGTACCTGCAGAACAGAATCCATTTTGTTTTAAAAAGTTAATAAAAAATGCAGAGTTTTCTGTAGATCTGAAGCACTTTGAAGATTGTTTTAATCAGGGATAAAATAATGTAATTAGAAAAAAAAAATACATTATTTATTGAACTATACTCATCATTTGTGCTTTTAATACAGGGAACCCCCCGACCTACGAACGAGTTCCGGACCTAAGGACCGTTCGCAGCTCGATTCTGTCGTAGCTCGGGGGTGAAAATAACGTCTTGTTCGTAGGTCCCAATTTCGTTCGTATGTCGTGGAAATAACGCTAACGGAGCGCCGCACACACATTTATCGGCATGAGACTGAACAAGCGGACATACTGGGCCATAAACATGCACAGAACTTTATTTACAAACACTTATCTAACACAGTACACCACACATTCATCCATAAACACACACAGTAACTGTACAGCATGTACAGTAGTGTGCAGTAATGTTAAACATTGCTATTCAGCACAGCACATTCAATACTGTAAAATTATTACAGAATAAAATAATTAATTAATACAGAATAAATAAAAATATAATTTCTTACTTTGAGATGGTCAAAGCCGACATCTTAGGTTGCCATGCGTTGATGTTGTCGGGCCGAGCAGCGCGGCGGCTCGGCGATCGAACCAAGCAGCTGCTCGAGGCCTGTGTTAGCTTCTGCTAGCTGCATGTTAGCCAGGCCATGAGCTGGTGTTCGCGCTGCGGTGGGCACGATGACTGAGCGATCGGTGATCGATCCGCGGCTGCTGCTCCAGGCTGAGACGTCCACAGAGTTCACAGAGCGATTCCAGCCAGTAATTTATCCATATGAGGCAATCCTGGAACAAACACAGTCCTCACAGCCAGCTGCCGGGACAACAGACATACCTAAAATGGCTGCCGGGGCATTTCCTGGAACGGCCGGAAGTTGCGCAATTATGATAAAAACTTATCATTTTTATCATAATTATTATTTATAAAGCCTTTAAAACAACCACAGCTGCAACAAAGTGCTGTACACATGAAATTAATAACATTTAAACAAACAAAACAAAAAAAACGTTTTTTTTTTTTTTTCTTTTTTTTTTTTTCTTCTTTCGGCTTTTTTCCCTGCGTTAGGGGTCGCCACAGCGAACTGGTCGCACGAAGATTTGGCAGTTTTTACGCCGGATGCCCTTCCTGACACAACCACAGACCACCGAGCAACCACAGCCCTCTGTGTGGAGCAGAGAGCTGATATCTAGGGTTCCCGGGGGAGCAGATGGTGTGGGTTAAGGGCCTTGCTCAAGGGCCCAGAGTGGGGCAGATGAGGGTGGAGACAAGTGTGACCGCTTCACTTATCCCACCCACATCTTTGATGTTGTCGGTACCGGGGCTTGAACCGGCGACCTTCCGATCACAAGCGCACCTTCTTAACCTCTGCGCCACCACTCCCACTTTATTTTCATATTTTTATTAAATTATTAAATATGATACGTTCGTAGGTCCGGGTTGCCGTAGTTCGCAGGTGCCGTAGGTCGGGGGTTACCTGTATTCTCTTCTCGAGTAAATCTGCGAGGCGGTGAAACTGGTATGCATTGTTTTGTGCAAAATTTGAATTGTGCAGTTAAGTACGCAAGTTTTTAAATCTAGAATAAATTACAGTTGCTAATTCCATGTGATTGTTAGAATTTTAAGCATTAACGTAAACTTTTCCACTCCCGCAGGACAGCATGGGACAACAGGCCAGGCAGATCCGCACACAGGTGAAGAAAAACACAGTCCGAGACAAACTCAAGCTGGCGCAGAACTTCCTGCAGAGGCTTCGTTTCCTCGCTGATGAAGTATTATTGTTTTTTTTATATATACTGTATATATAAATTCACATATTTATCTCTGGTGAAAGGGCTGAAGACGACATGAGCTACTTTTTTTTTTTGTCAGCCACAGCACAGCATTCCAGATGTTATCATCTGGATGATGAGCAACAATAAGCGCATCGCCTACGCCCGGATTCCTTCCAAAGACATCCTGTACTCCATAGTGGATGAAGAAACGGGCAAAGACTGTGGAAAAGTGAAAGCTGTCTTTCTCAAGGTTCCATAACTTTTTTTTTTTAAAGCATTAGCAGTGTTATGCTAACTTACTAAACAATGAGCTACTCTTTACTCATCAAAACAGTGTTTTAATTCTGAAGCAGCTGTTTGTTTCAAGGATCTGTTCATAAATTATCAGCTCGTTCTTGTTATAACCTGTGCCCACAGTTGCCTGGTAAAAAGGGCTTTGGTCCGGCAGGCTGGACAGTTCAGGCTAAACTGGAGTTATATCTGTGGCTGGGCCTCAACAAGCAACGAAAGGACTTCCTCAGTGGTCTCCCGAATGGTTTTGAGGAGATTAAAGCAGCTAAAATGGGCCCCGGTCTTCACTCCCTGCCCCCAGTCAGCCTCGTCTACAACAGTAAGCACTGATTTTTATTTATTTATTCATTCTTTATTCATTTCAAATTTCCAATTTAAAAGAACACAAAAAAAACTATTTACAATTCCACGTAAATAAAAAAATCAAACATTAAATGAAACGAAAGGAAGCAGAAGAAGATAAAATCTTATTATGTCTGCCCCTTTTTTAACAAAATTAATTCAAACAATCAATTCAAACAATAATAATCCACAAAAAATATTACACAATAAATACCATAACTCATCATACTTTACCATTCATAAATTTAGAAACAAATCAATTTATACATATTTTTCCAGCAACTTAATTTTATTCATTTTTTTAAAACAAAGTCATTGTATTTGCAACTTTAATTTCGTTTTCTAAACCATTCCATAGACCTATTCCATAAATTATAGTAGACCTACTCTTTAGACTTGTTCAATGTTGTGGCACAACATAAATATATGTACCCTTAAGATTGTAAGTACTCTGTCTTTTCACAAAAAAACGTTTGGACATTTGAGGGTAATGTGAAGTTCTGCGCCTTGTATAATATTAAGAGAATATTGTAGTCAACCAGATCATAAAATTTCAGTAATTTTAATTTGCAAAACAAAACATTTGATGGATGGTAATAATGCTTGATCAGTTACTAAAAAGGACAAACTACAACAAACGTGATCATTTACTGATGAGAACATTTTGTATAGGATGTTTTTTTATTTATTCTACTGTAGCACACAGTTATTTGCAAAGAGCTTTTGCATACTTTGGTCTTGCCGCAATTTTTCCTCTCCTATCACGTTATTTTCTCCTTTATTTACCATTAGGTTTTGTTTTCTCTCTATTTACACTTGGATTTTAAGTCTAAAATCAATAAAAACACAAACAAACTCACTCAGAAGGTAGAATGAGACTTATTGATCTCTCTGTGTGAAGTAGTTTATCTTTGTGTGTGTGTGTTAGTGAAGCAGGTGTTTCAGCTGCGAGCTCACATGTACCAGGCCCGCAGTCTGTTTGCGGCCGACAGCAGTGGTCTCTCAGACCCCTTTGCTCGGGTCTTCTTCTCCACACACAGCCAGGTTACCGAGGTAACCGTTTATATATTGTATATTCTTCCTGTGTGTGTGAGTTTACTGACTATGTGTAAACCCCATGGATGTGTGTGCTGCAGGTTCTGAGTGAGACTCTTTGCCCCACATGGGACCAGCTGCTGGTGTTTGATGACGTGGAGCTGTTCGGGGAGGCCAGTGAGCTGAGGGACGACCCTCCAATCATCGTGGTTGAACTATACGACCAAGACACTGTGGTAGGACTGAATGCTGCACATTGAAAATACTTGTGGAACTGCTTAACAATGAAAAGTTTTTAAAACTAAATTTTTACTTTTCCATCCCTCATGTCTGGCCACCCTTGTCTACCGTCACCACGACTGTCACTTTTTTCATTCACGCTGGCTTCATAGAGTGCAATGCTAGGCTTTATTTTTTTAAAGAGATTTGTGCAAATCTAATGGAAAAACTTGCACGTCTACCTCTGCAACGGTAGAAATTGTTCCCCAAGAGTGCTGCAAGGGTTGAAAAGTCTTTGCATTGCTCACATAAGGAGCAAACAGTTAGAAGCATTTTACTGATATATATTTCTAAAGCTAGCTTACACATTCTTATGTTACCCATCACTGGGATGATTCAGTTTACAAGCTTTTTTCTTTTTAATTGCATCAACCACTTTGGCCAATACTGACACCATGTGGCTATTTTGGTAACTGCACCTCCCACCTGTGTCTAACCCCTTCCCCTTTCCCTCACCGTCTTGGTTTGCTGGTGTCGCACAATGTGCTGCACAGGGTAAGGCAGAGTACATAGGTCGGACATTTGCAAAGCCCACCATCAAGATGTGTGATGAGCATTACGGGCCTCCCAGGTTCCCCCCACAGCTGGAGTACTACCAGATATACAGAGGGAACTGCATTGCAGGCGAGCTGCTGGCTGCCTTTGAGCTTCTGCAGGTACAAGATGCAACACAACACTCATAGTTATGCTGTTTGAAGACATTGCTAATAGTTGAAGTGTTTTTTTTTTTTTTTTTTTTTTTAATGTAGTGGTACATGAACATAGTACAGTAGTCCCTCACTTATCGCGGAGGTTACGTTCTAGACACCCCTGCGATTGGTGAAAATCCGCAAAGTAGCGACGTTATATTTATTTTAGGATTTATACATATTTTAAGGATTTATAAACCATTCCCATACTATTACAATGTTCTAAACTCTCTAAACCCTCTAAAAAAGCACAGCGGAAGAGAGCAAACAGACCAATGCTATGGTTACTGAGAAAATTGCACTGGCCATTTGGAGCACTGGGACATTTCCCGGTGGCCTGGCCTGCTCAGTGATCCCTGAGGGGCACTAAACTCTTGGTTCGGGTTGTGCTTGATAATTTTAAATAGACAATCCACGCCGCTCCCTCTGGTATCCACCTTACTCAAGCTCCCACAGCAGCGATGGGGAGAGACTGACCCCATCCCGCCCCCTCCTTTCTCTTTAAGTCTGTCACAGCAGAGCAGAGACACACAACAGGTTGTGTGCTCGCCCGTCCTGTGTCTCTGATCTGCTGTGACAGACAGCCTCAGAAAGAGAAAGGAGAGGGCCCCTCTACAATCACTGAGCAGGCCAGGCCACCGGGAAATGTCCCAGTGCTACCGATAGCCAGTCCGCCCCTCAACACAATGCTCTGGTTTGTTGCCTTCCATCAATCAGCCAATCGTGTGTCATGTACAATCTTACGTTGAAAGCCCGTGAAGAGTGAGTCCGCGAAATTTCAACTGCAAAGTATCGAGGGACCACTGTATTCAGAATTTATTGAAACTTGTGTTGTAGTTTCCTGAACTGTGGCAATCACATCTTCTTTTACTCTATTCCATTTTCCACTTCCTATTAAATTCACCTTTCTGCTTCTGCTGCTGCTTACAGAAACCGTTCAATGCAGAGGAGATCAGGCGAGCTCTAATTGCTGTCCATAACTTTGCTATTCCTCAAATAAAGGTTCTTTACAAACTTTTTTCTCTTTTATTCATCCTTTTTGTCTTAAAGGCCCGGCAGAGCGCTGCGTTGGGCCGAGCGCCGCTGCACGCAGTGTGAGCACTGCGGCACAAGCCTTTGAACGCGGGCGTGAACGCGCCAAGCTCAAATTTTACGACCGCTTACGCGCGCGCGTTGTCTCACAATAAACTGCCCTGCACCGGACTGTTTTGTATGAGACACAAATGTATTAAATTCCTCTTCTTCATCGCTGATCTGGACTTTTCTTTTGTTTTTTTGCCAAAAGTCAAGTGATCGCTTGAAGCGGTCACCATTCGCTTCCTCCTCCGATGAGGAGGAATGAATGAATTTGTCACGAGCGAACCAAATGTCCAACGTGGATGCGCCAGGTTCTAAATATTTCCTGGTGGGCTGTGGGCTGCATGACCAGCGCTCCCTGTTTTTATTTAATTTTTTAGAACTTTTTATTAACATATAAACACAAAATACCGCTGCGCAGCCCGTGCCTTTTCTTTCACCACCCGACCTGTCAATCAAATCAGTAGGCGTGTCAGCAAATGACCAATCAGCGACCTCAATTTGTCCCGTAGGTAAACGCTCCGCCCTGCTGCTGCTCAAATTATGTCAAGTATTTGGAGCGAAAGCGCTGGAGCTTCACGCTGATCTATGCTGTGAACTGCCTGCGGGCAGCACGCGCGCGTCGAGCGGCGTTCTGCCCAACACACAGCTCTGCCGGAGCCTTTACTGTCTGCGCTGTTTTTAGCGTTTGCACTGTTGACACAACCGTTTGACCTCTCCTCACGTCTTGCAGTCAGTTGTTGCACTAAGAAAAGCTGGACTAAATCAATCTGATCGGGTACTTCCAGATGTGTTTTGAACTGCATTCCACTTTCATTAGCTTGGTCAAGGAGGCCGGGCTGACCTTCCACCCCTCGAAGGACCAACAGACTCTGAGCATGGACCCATCCTCCCTGTGCCACTGGGTGTACGACCCATTCTGAGTCGCTATCGCATAGAGGTGAATTTTATTTGCAGGACCGGACGTTGTACAAATCCTCCTCTCTTACAGTTTTTTTTCTTCTTCTGTCTTAGGTATTATTCTGGGGACTAAGGGACCTCAAGAGGATAAACCTAGCTCAAGTTGATCGACCCAGAGTGGACATCGAGTGTGCAGGTCGAGGAGTTCAATCAGCCCTCATTCAGAACTACAAGAAAAATCCCAACTTCAGCACTCTGGTCAAATGGTTTGAAGTGGTGAGTTCACCTGCTCTTGTGCTTAAACCACTACAACGATGGTTTGTATTAATAATTGTAGATGTGAAATTTATTTCTGTGTTCCCTAATGTTTTTTTTTTTCGACAGGACCTTCCAGAAAATGAGCTTCTCCATCCTCCCCTGAACATCCGGGTGGTGGACTGCAGAGCGTTTGGCCGCTACATCCTGGTGGGGTCCCATGCTGTTACCAGCCTGAGGCGTTACATCTACAGCCCTCCAGACAAGACGTCCAACAACTGGGCCAATGCAGGTGCCACATTCTGCTATGTCATTTTGATTCATTAGTACAGAGTCTGTTAGTGCTTTAGTGTATATGTGAGAAACAATATGCGTATTATATTTGTTGTTGTCTGTTCAATGTAACTATTGCAGCCTTTCAAAGAAATCTTAGACATTCTTCATTGACTCAACTCTCTAATTCCTAAAGAAGATACATTTCTTATTATTAACTTTGCTGATTTCTCTGCTTACTCTTTGCTCTAACCAAACTTTCACGACTGAATCTTACCTCTGTTTTCCATCTTGTTCCTCTCTTCATGGCCTCCTCCCACCCATCGCTTGTCTTGTCCTTTCCTGCTGCCGGCTGCTGCTGTCTTAAACCATCGGCTTCCCTTCAGCTAAGCTAATGAATGGCTACATGGTTCTAACCAATGGCGGCACCCATCCTCGCTCCTTACCCAGCCTTTCTTCCCGCACCTTCTCTCGTCCTGCAGGTGACGTCATTGTGAGCTTGGAAGACGAACCCCCGATGCGCAAGATGGACACAGTGGTCAAGTTAGATGCTGTGAGGATTTCTTTTTACTTAAAGCTTCTAAATACAGGTAGTCCTCGGGTTACGACGGTCTCGAGTTACGACGTTTTGTGGTTCTCCCATTTACTATGAAAAGCCTTATTTCGAGTTACACAGTTTTATGTCATAAATGTCGTGATGCAGCGGCAGAAGAATACAGTACAGGTAGTCCCCGATTTACGAGCGCTCTGATCTGCGAGGTCCCAGACTTACGAGCTGCACATTTTTGGAAAAAACGAAAAAAATACCGAGTTTTCATGTGTTTTTTCACTTCAGTTAGCTAGTTAAGCATATAAACACACGTTTCCGATCATTTTTATGCACTCAAAAGTAGTTTTTAGATGAAAATAGAGTGTTTTTAGGTGCGCTGGCGAAATTTACGAGCGGACTTCCGAGCGGACTTCCGGGTTGCGAATTTTTGGAAAAAACGAAAAAAATACTGAGTTTTCATGTGTTTTTCCACTACAGTTAGCAAGTTAAGCATATAAACACACGTTTCCGATCATTTTTATGCACTCAAAAGTAGTTTTTAGATGAAAATAGAGTGTTTTTAGGTGCGCTGGCGAAATTTACGAGCGGACTTCCGGGTTGCGAATTTTTGGAAAAAACGAAAAAAATACTGAGTTTTCATGTGTTTTTTCACTACAGTTAGCAAGTTAAGCATATAAACACACGTTTCCGATCATTTTTATGCACTCAAAAGTAGTTTATAGATGAAAATAGAGTGTTTTTAGGTGCGCTGGCGAAATTTACGAGCGGACTTCCGGGTTTACGAGAGCAATGGCGGCCGTTCCAAATTACGAGATTTCCGGTTTACGAGCGCCCCCTTGTGACGGATCTCGCTCGTAAATCGGGGAATACCTGTATTGAACTGTACGCGGTGCAGGAATACGGCGGATGGACCGGTTTTACGTCGTAAACGCAGCGGCGGAGGAATACTGCACTGTACTGTGAACGCTGTTTTATGTCGTAAACGGAATGCAGAATACGACGGATGGACCGGTTTTACGTCGTAAACGTAGCGGCGGAGGAATACACTGCACTGTACTGTGAACGCGGTTTTACGTCATAAATGGAATGCGGAATACGGCGGATGGACCGGTTTTACATAGTAAACGTAAAGCAGCCGCGGAAAATATTGTACTTTACGCGGTGCGGCGGCGGAAAATATTGTACTGTACACGGTGCAGCGGCGGAAAATATTGTACTGTACGCGGTGCGGCGGCGGAAAATATTGTACTGCACACGGTGCAGCGGCGGAGGAATACTGTACTGTACTGTGAACGCGTTTTTACGTCGTAAACGGAAAACGAAATACAGGTACGGTGGATGGACCGAGGAGAACGGCGTCAACAGCATCCTAGTAGGACATTAACTCTTTCTGCCCTTCATTATGGCTCCCAAACATATGTGTTTTTTGATAATTATGTAGGGTACTGTGTTAGGATAGGCTAAGTGCTTGGTAATGCAGTACTGTACATGTACTGTATATGGTGCAGTATGTACGTATATTCCGACTTACGTCGAAAATCGGTTTACGACGACGCGTAGGAACGGATCTACGTCGTAAGTCGAGGACTACCTGTATACACTTTATATTTTTGCATTTGATATTTCTGTATAGCCTCCTCCTTCCATGTCCCATTCATTTTACCTGCCTCTATATGTGTGCATCCCTCGTGTGTAATAATCCTTGTGTTGTTTTATGTAACGCCGTCTGTCGAAGATGTCTGATGCTGTTGTAAAAGTTGACATGGTGAGTATGTTCCAGTGGATTTTCAACTGCTCTTGTGCACACTGTGGTTAACGAGTGCTTGGCAGTAAACATGAACTGGGATATATTTAGTGTCTGTGCCATTTTTACCAGATTGAAGAAGAGAGCGACAAAGAGAAAAAGAAGAAGAAAAAGAAGAAGAAGGGAGGAGCTGAGGAAGAGGAGGAGACAGACGAGCGAGTGCTGGATTGGTGGTCCAAATATTTTGCCTCAATTGAGACGCTGAAAGAGGTTGTAAATTATGTCTTACTTGATTTACTTGTTTGTTGTCATCGTTGTTTTTGTGTGTGAGGGAGTTTTAAAAATGTGTTTTCACTTTTTAAACGTTCTTGTCTGCTCTGTCAGAGCCTCAGAGCTCAGGAGGCGGCTCAGGCAGAAGCAGAGGAAAGAGAGGACTTTGAGATCGCAGCTGAAGCTGCAGGTACTGAACTCCAACCCAGATCCATCAATTACCATGGCTTTAATAAAACATCACAAATGTTCAGTTTCTTATTCTCTAAATATCAATATATTCACAATTATTTTCACCTTCTAGTGCATTCACGGGAAACCTACTTCTTCCATAGGTTTCTGCTGACATTTTCAAGCGATGAAAGTCAGTTTAAAATTCAAAAACGTTCAATACAAATAAATCAATTTAAAAATGTTTTCCAGGAAGCATTCTTAGAAGACCCTGTCTGGGTTTCTTTTTTTCTGATTACATGTTTGTAGCATAAATTGTATAATAATTCCAAAAATATCATCTTAAACACAAAAATATTCTAATGACATCTTATCTGTGAACGGATTCCTTCATTCATTCAAGTTTATTTGAACAAGGACAGCACAATAAACAATGTTACATGTTAAAAACGAAGTAACCGTTGTTTTGTACACAGGTTTTCTAGCCACAGGCTAATTTGCAAACCCAGTCCTTGGTTGGACTTTTATATAAAAACAGCTCAAATAAAACAAAAATTTAATTAAGATTAAACAGTTCCCTATATAAAAACATCTAAAATAAAATTAACATTTAATTAAGTTTAAATGGATTAAACAGTTCCCTCACACACACAGCTGCTCCTCTGTCCCCATGGGGTTCAGTGTTCACAGATTTGGTTTTGTTTCAACCATTTTTTCACCCAGGAATTAAAAACTCTAAGATCAGTCAATGTTTTTATTGCTGATGGTAAACTATTCCAGACATGTGGACCTTTAAATGAGAAGGAGCATTGACCATATGATGTTTTGTATTTTGCAGGTTTACAGTCTCCATCAGCTGCACCTCAGCTGCACCACCTTTGAAAAACTGTTCTTATGGGGAACATTTTTAACAATTGGATGCAAATCATAAACAATGGCCTGACTGAATCAGGAAACAAAAAATATATTTTTGCTTGAAATCTTGGTTTATAAAAGCACAATAATCAAAATGTTCAGTTTAGACTTCATTTTCAGCAGACTCGAGATGTGTTCTTGAAAATAGTTGTTGTTGACTGATTATACGGACCATGAAATTTAATCAGCACAATTTTACAACGATAGAAGAAATTCAAAGATAAAATTTGATGCCAAGAAGAAAATCTTGATTCCTATGAGCTGCTGTAATATGTCAGTTTTTCCTGCAATAATCTTAATGTAATGTGATTGCTTTTAACACTACCAATGGCGTTATAATATTTGCCTGTTCAAAATACATCTGAATACTAGACTGATCACTGTTATGAAAAAAAATGGATTTTTTTATTTTAATGGCTTCTGCAACTGCACTCACAGTCATGTCACGGCAGTTTAGCTGATATTTTTTATGTAATAAGATGTAATATGGTTACATCGGGTGATAGATAATGTTTTACACACTTATCAAACATGAAAAATCCAAGAGCATTCAAACACTTTAGATTAAAAGAAACAGTCTCTTCAAAACATATATTTCAGCTTTTATGCAATATGTTGTGTGGTTCTGTGGGCTTCCCTCTCCATGACTCCAGCTCTGCTTTGTCTGCCTTCCTGAACAGATAACAGACCTGACGACCCTCTTCTGAGAGGCTCTAAGATGAAAGATAGAATCAAGGAGAAGAAGAGCTCCAAGGACAAGAAGAAGGGTCACACTGCAGATGGCTCAGAGAAACGACCAGTCAAACCAAAAGTAGATGAGTTAAAGGTGAGGGTGTTGAGACAAAGGCTAGCCGCTGTATAATTATTTTCATCTCCACTGAAACGTTATTTATAATGACTTTCTTCTAAAGGTGTACAACAAGGAGTTGGAGAATGAGTACGGCAACTTCGAAGACTGGCTTCACACGTTTAACTTGTACAGGGGAAAGGCTGGAGATGACGACGAACACACGCTGGACGATGACAGGATTGTGGGCAGATTCAAGGTAGGAGCCGAAACAATTACAGCACAATATGCATATTCTCATGCACGTAAATCAATATTTTTCTGTGATTCAGGGTTCCTTGTGTATGTACAAGCTGCCTCTTTCTCAGGAGATCACGCGAGAGGCAGGGTTTGATCCTAATATGGGAATGTTTCAGAGCATTCCTCATAACGATCCCATCAACGTCCTCGTTCGAGTTTATGTGGTCAGGGTGGGTGACAATTCATAATGTTTAAATTTAATCAGTGGTGGAAATGAGAACGTCTCTTAAATCATGTATTTCCTTCTCTTCTTCTCAGGCCACAGACCTCCATCCTGCTGACATCAATGGAAAGGCCGATCCGTACGTTGTCATTAAGCTGGGCAAGTCAGAGGTCAAAGACAAGGAGAACTACATCTCCAAGCAGCTCAACCCAGTATTTGGCAAGTGAGTGGACACTTTAAACCTACATTTATTTTAATTAATTAATAATAAATCTTTATTCGTTTCATATCCTAAAAACAAATTAATTATATTTACAACAATTATATTTACAACAATAACAAAAAGAAAAGATAAGAAAAGAAAACCAATACAATGAAATGAGAGGAAGCAGAGAGAAGAAAAAAAAATCTTATAATATCTGCCCCTTTTTTCTCATAAATAAAATTCAAACAATAACATTAGTTAGTAAAACAATAAAACAAAACAATGATTTATGCAATAGTACTTCTTTAAATGAATATTTTGTGCTTGTGTTGTAAAACAGATGAGCCCGTTAGAATATGCTGCATGTGTTTTTAACTGTTCAGCCAGCACATTGTCAAAACATTGTCTATACGGGTAAATGTGTGTGTATATTAGCTGATAGTTGTGCAAAACTATAAAAGTAAAACTCTTCAAGTACAGCTTAAAATGTTTCTGTTTCAAATATTTTTAGATGCAAAGCTTAAGTTTGCATTTGTATATATTTTTTTCATAACCACAAAGGGAAGCATGTGATTGTGATTACTGTATTTTCCGGCCTTTAAGTCGCTCCGCCCCATAAGTCGATTTAGTCCAATATGTCCAATAAATTGGAAAAATCCATAAATATGTCGCTTTGCCCCATAAGTCGCATCTATTACGCGTCACCGCCGACAACCCGAAATGTGGGCTGGTGTTTTGCCCTGCTGCAAATGGCGGCCACTGGAGCGTGCACGGAAGGACTTTAACAAGATTAACACGGTAAAAACATTTATTTGTTTGCTGAAAATTATAGCAAAGATGTGTCTTAGCTTAACCTTTCCTTAATAAATGCACGTAATTATCTAATCAGCTGGATTTAAAAAGTAGTTTCGCTAAGTGCATGCGCAGCAAGCGGATACGCTTCATTTCTTTAAAATTTAACAATATAAACAACTAAAAATATATATTTGTTGGCTGACATTATAGCAAAAGTGTTTCTGAGCTTAACCTTTCCTTAATAAATTCACGTAATGGTCAAATCTGCTGGATTTAAATTGTTTCGCTTTGACGTCTTCCAAACGGTCGCGCGCTGCAAAAATTAATTGTAAATAAATCGAATGTTCGCTCAAACATCTCCTAAAGCTAATACGTTGTAAATGTCCATCCAGTGATTACTTTCTGTAAGTTTCATCAAAATCTGTCGTGTGGTTCATGAGCTATTTTGCTAACAAGGTAACAGTAGTTCAGACCTCCAGCAGGAGGCCGTGCTGCGGCAGAGTGAGTCTGACCAGAGAAGGCTTCTGTCGGACACACGAGCTGGAAACGGTTGGTGGACCCTAGCGGCCGAAAGTGGTACTGTGCCCCTAGCAGCCGAAAGTGGTATTGCGCCATTTGTTTTCGTCAGAATGAATGGAAACTGTCATATCTCAGCCAAAAATTTGTCTAAAATACGGGGAAAAATCCATAAATATGTTGCTTCGCCCCATAAGTCGCAGGACATGAAAATTTGTTAAAAAAAACTGTGACTTATAGGCTGGAAAATACGGTACATTCATTTGTTTTGATAATAGCACAGCAATGATCACACATCACTGTGTAACAGGGCTATTCAGCTGGCGGCCCTCGGGCCAGATGTGAATTTCCAGGCCACCGATGAGGTCATTAATACAATTAAAATAAATTAAAATAAACAGATAAGACCTGCAGTGAGAGACCTTTAAACAAATTGAATTGACAAGTATTTCAGTCAGAGAGACAATCCTGTAATATGTCCATCTCAGTATTCATCATTTTCATACACATACAGAATATCCCCATCAGAAGAACCCTTCCCCTCTGAAATAATCTGATTACACAATGTCAGGCCTCACTTTGACACCTCAGTTTTCAGGAAGGACACTTGTTGTTCAACCACTTAGTGCTTTCCTCCTTATATGTACCGGGAACAACCTCTGACTCATAGTGTCAGTTTACAGCCAATAACAGAGACTTCAACATAAATGCCAAAGCAAACCTGGACAGGACATTAACAAGACCAACCAATTTCAGTCAGAAACATTGCACATATAATTTCCACAAGGCTACCCAGCATGCTTTGCAGCTCATACAATCTCTTTGGGACTCTCTCGCAGAGAAAAATAGACACATCTTGGCTTTAATCTTGCTTTAATCTCCATGTTTCTGTGTTATTAATGTTTTGTTGTAATAATTTAATCAGTAGACACACGAGACAAAAGGCTGCATGTTCTCGTGGGGGCGCGCCTCTTTCACTCTCTCCTGCCGTGCGGCTAGTTCTGATAAACTGATCATATCAGTGTGTGATCGCCCGTGAGCCGGATTGAGCAACAACAAACAGATTTATGACTGGGGGAATATATAAAAGTAAAACTAAAAGATGATGATGCACAACAGCTTTGTAGTTGTTTAAAAATAGTTAACCACTAACATGAAGGCAGTTAATTGCGCTTGCTTTCAGCTCGGCTGAGTTATGCTCCGCCTCTTTTGGTTCTTCTCAAAGCTCACACCTGAGCGGGTCGTGGACGCTTCACCTGTGATTTATAAACTTTTTGAGATAAACAAAACAGTCAACAGTTTATTTGGAAAAGCGTAAAGATTAGGAAAATCAGACATGGCAGAATAACATTCGTGTAAAATGGGAGGCATAGTGCGTTGTTTTGTTTTTAATATTGTTTCACATTAGACCATCAATACTTTTATAGCAAGGAAATAAATCTTGAAATGTAATTTCTTTGAATTACACTTCTGGGTTATGCTTATTGCATTTATGATTCAATGCAGCAAAATAAACACATTTTAAAGGTAACAGATCATTGTAATACAGTACTTGGTTTATTTACATTAAGATTTTAATTTCTGGATGTCCAGCCCATAAGTTGTTGGTTTGCAGTAACTGTGGCCCCTGAGCAATTTTGCTGAATAGCCCTGCTGTATATTGCTTTACCTTATTAAAAAATACAGTAATTCCTTACATCATGATAATTGGAGCTGAGTGAGCCTGCAGCATTGTGACGTATGAAAGTAGTTGTAAAATGATTTGACTAGCTCAAGGGTAAACCATATTCCAGTCATCAGCTGGTACACATGCCTTTTTATCAGTTAATAAACATTTTTGTGGTCTTCCTATTCAAAAGTTCTGTTTATTGTCTGTCAGGTCTTTTGACATCGAGGCCACGTTTCCCATGGAGTCCATGTTAACAGTGTCTGTGTATGACTGGGATTTGGTCGGCACCGACGACCTGATCGGAGAGACGAAAATTGACTTGGAGAATCGGTTCTACAGCAAATTCAGGGCCACATGTGGCATTTCATCCAACTACTCTGTGTGAGCAGCAGTGTGTCTTGTCTCTTGGGTTTTTGTATTGCAATTAGGGTCGTTTTTAATTAGAGGAAAGTAAGGCTCAACTTTTACTATGAAGGCATCTCAAAAAAATCTTTAATTAATCCACATTTCTGTCGTCTGTTGATATTAGGCATGGGTACAATGTTTGGAGGGACCCTATGAAACCCAGTCAGATCCTAACGAAACTCTGCAAGGATGGTAAGATTGATGGTCCTCATTATGGGCCGGGAGGAAAAGTCAAGGTGGCAAATCGAATATTTATGGGACCAACAGAAATAGAGGATGAAAATGGTAAATGGACTGCATTTATTACTCTCACAACTTTGAGATTGTATGATGATTGAATTATGACTTGTTGGCTATTCAGTACACTGTATTGTACCAGTGATGAGTAATAGTTTTTTTTTTTAATGTTTGCTTAGCCTTTTCCCCTACATTTTCTCTTTTTGTGTTGACATCAATCACCCAGGCCTGAAGAAGCAGACTGAGGAGCATTTAGCCTTGGTAGTGCTGAACCACTGGGAGGAAATCCCCAGAGTTGGCTGTAAGCTCGTTCCTGAACATGCGGAAACCAGACCTCTGCTGAACCCCGACAAACCTGGAATCGAACAGGTATGAAGAAGCAGTTACCACCTTCAGGCTCAAAAAAATGATTAGCCATCACAAACTATTTCTTTTGCCATTCAAGGGCCGCATTGAGATGTGGGTGGACATGTTTCCCATGGACATGCCTGCTCCTGGACCTGCGATCGACATATCACCACGGAAACCAAAGAAGTATGTGCTGATGGGGGACAGTCAAACAAATCACACTTTGAATATCATGATTTTTTTTTCTGATCATTTATAATTCTGATAAAAATTAAGTCAGATGGAGATTTGAGTTTTTTGTTTTGTAAACCAGAATTTGTATTTTATCCCCAGCTGAGGTTATGGTAAGTCAGCTTGACCAGTTAAGTTTAGATTTATATACATTTAAATTAAGTACAACTGTGTTCCTTCCTCCCCCACTTACTAGATATGAGCTCAGGGTGATTATTTGGAATACAGACGAAGTAATTCTGGAGGACGATGATTACTTCACTGGGGAAAAGTCCAGTGACATATTTGTCAGGGGGTAGGTACAACGAGATAAGGCAGCCTTTAGCCTCATCTCGTGGGTGTGAGCTGTGTGTGGATTTTTTTTTTCTTTTGCTGATAACCATTCTTTTTTTGTTTTGTTCCCATTTTTTCCCCGTGTGCGTGTTTGTGCCATGTCTGTTTGTGTGCTGTGTCTCCCTGTCTTGTCGTCCTTTCTCCCCAATACTCTGCTGGTGTCTAGCTTTGAGCTTCGTGTTATTATTTGGAACACTGATGACGTAATTCTAGAGGACGATGCTTTCCTGACAGGGGAGAAGATGTCTGACATCTATGTCAGGGGGTAAACAATACGATTCCATCGCATGGCTCGTAGAGAATCCTTGCTTTCCTCATCCTGAAAGTCTTTCTTTGTGACCCCTGCTGTCTTAACTTTTTGTGCAACCTTGCTTGTTGCAACCGCTTCCATCAGCCCGATGCAAACAAATTCCAAGTGAAAATGTTGTGCAATAAAGATCAAACCACATGAGCAACTTGAGATTATATCTGACCACAAATGTATAGTTTTTTTTTAGTAACAGAGTTTTATAACAATGAATAAAGCTGCAATAAACAGTTAACTAGGAAAAAAAAAATGTTTAATGACTTTATTTTTTACAGACCAGATTTATGTTTGTTTTTTTGTATTAGTTTGAGAAAAAATATAATTTTTGTCCTGTATAAACAATTCATTTTATTATAGTCAGTTGTTTTATTAATATATTATTTCATAGACAATACATTCACACAGTTTGTTCACATAAACCAACAGAACATATTTATAACAAAGTTCCAATGCAAAACAACAGGACATTAATCACCAGCAAATACATTAGACTAGATAAATAATACAGAGATTTGACAAATGATTTATGTAAATGAAAAACAAGGGTCCAAAAATTGATCCTTGAGGAACACCACAAATAATTAGAATCTCTCAGATGCATTTATTTCATACAACATGCTCTCTTCTATATTTCCTTATAACAGAGCATGATAAATTGTGTTTGTTTTTGAATTATCTTTATTTTTCTTTTTTCTGTTTTTCATTTACCCTTTATTTATACAGGTTAGTCTCATTGAGCCATGAGAACTCATTTTCAAGAGAGACATGTTTAGGGAGGAGATGGTGGGGGTTAAGGGCCTTGCTCAGGGGCCCAGAGTGGGACGAATGAGGATGGAGGCAGGTGTGGGTGTTTCACCTTTTCCACCCACATTTTTTTTAATGTTGTCTGTACCGGGGCTTGATCCGGCGATCTTCCGATCACAAGCCCACCATCTCTAACCTCTGCGCCACCACTCCCCTTTGAAGTTGATGTCTGAAAACTAAAAATTATAGCATTTATCTCCAATTTTTTATATTTTTGTTTTCAAAAACTGAGGAGCTGACAGATTTGAAACTAATCAAAGAATGTCTATAAACCGTTTCCTGTTTAAATCTTTCTGCAATTAATAAATAAACCCGTATATTTTTTTTTTATCATGTTATTTTTTGTTGTTGGTTTATTTTTTTAAAGCAAAACAAAGCGCTGTTGTGGTTTGGTCTTGTACTGCAGTTGCAATTCAGCATTGATTGCACTTGAGATTTGCAAATAAAATAAATCTTGCATGAAAGCACACTGTTCTGTTCACACACCAAGCACTTTATTTGGAACACCACACTAACAGTCGGTTGCATTTCCCTGTCCCTCAGTACAACTTCTGAAACGGGAGCACTCAAATCCACTGAACCTATTTGCATGAAGCAATTCTGATCACTCCTGCATCGTCCCGTTAGCCTGCATCGTGCTAAAAGTGTTTATTAGAAGATGATAAATTCTGTGCAGCATTAGTTTCCAAAGAGACTTTGGGAATGAGACAGTGACCGATTGATTTCATGAAGCCCAAAGTGTCTGAAGCAAACAATTCTAATCTGTACTCTGCATGTTCACATTATAAATTTCATCTTGATTTGTTTCATCTTAACCTCTCTACTTTCAACATAAAATAAGACAAAATATTTTTCCAGCTTTAAATTTTCAAGTTTTAGATTTTTTTTTCCTATTTGCTCCAACCAATCCAATCGTTTTCTGCCAACTTTTCCAAACAACTAGTTAAGTCTGAAGAACCGCTGCTTACTGACAGTTAGTTTGAGACTGATTCATGTGGCACCAACAATAAAAGTTACAAATCTTTTTCTCCCCTCTTCACATTTGACGTGAACAAAACCTTTTCACACATTTTACTGGAGATGTCAAGCTGTTTTTAATAAAGTGCTTGGAATTTCATTGCATGCCTGTATGACAATGCTTTGAACTACGTTGCCATAAAACAGCCTGGATTTGATTTATCATCAAATATAGTGCATTGGTATTAAAGGATTTTTGTTGCCTGTTGCCAATGCCTGCAACGCTTAAAGAAATAGTTTGGTTGTTTTGAAGTCACATTCAGTGGAGAAGATAGAGCAGCCTGTATCTTGTGTTAAATGTGCAACAGAACAGAAAAAATACCAGAAAAAACCTACAGGCTAGTAGATTTGCTTCTGAATACAGTAGTCCCTCGTTTATTGCAGGTGTTCTCTTCCACTTATCCGGGGTCGGGTCGCGGGGGTAGCAGCCTAAGTAGGGAGGCCCAGACTTCCTTCTCCCCAGCCGCTTGGGTCACCCCTCCGGGGGAATCCCAAGGCGTTCCCAGGCCAGCCGAGAAACATAAGCCGTGTTTCCATCAAGGTTTCTAGGTGCGCATTATGAAGCATCGCATCAGAAAAGCTAAATGGAAACGGCAAAATTCGAGTTAACTTCCTCTAAGTCGCTCTAAAGTTGATACGCTCGCTTGAGGTGGTTTTTGGGGGGTCGAAACAGAGCTGATGCGCAAAACGACAGATGGAAACAGATTTGCCGACTCAGTTCTGCCGCAGCGAACATTCACGTCACGTGACTGATCAGCTGTTTCCGCTCCGGACAACATGTAACATCGCTAAAACTAGTTGGCATGACAGAATAAATACAACTTGCCCGATAGCAACACATACCTGAAATATTCTCTCCATTTTGACGAGATGTGTGGTCGGGTTCTGTTTTCAACCGCTACTTCCTGTTTACTGTAGACATGCGCAACGCTGATACGCTGACGTCTGACGTAATGACGCTGACGTCTGACGTAATGACGCTGTGCGTGGCTTGGTAGATGCGCTACAAGCCAGTAGATGGAAACACTTCTGATCCGCATTAATTTGTATTTACATTTTAGCGAGATTTCAAAAATAAGCTCAAAATTCGAAATGAAAATGGATGGAAACACGGTTATAGTCCCTCCAGCGTGTCCTGGGTCTTCCTCTGGGTCTCCTCCCGGTGGGACATGCCCGGAACACCTCACCAGGGAGGCGTCCAGGAGGCATCCTAACCAGATGCCCGAGCCACCTCAACTGGCTCCTCTCGATGTGGAGAAGCAGCGGCTCTACTCCGAGTACCTCCCGGATGACTGAGCTTCTCAACCTAAGGAGAGCCCAGACACCCTGCAAATAAAACTCATTTCGGCCGCTTGTATCCGAGATCTCGTTCTTTCAATCACAACCCAAAGCTCATGACCATAGATGAGGGTGGGAACGTAGATCGACTGGTAAATCGAGAGCTTTGCCTTTAGAATCAACTCTCTTTTCACCACGACAGACCGGTACAGCGCCCACTTCACTGCACCTATCTGCCTATCAATCTCATGCTCCATTTTCTTAAACCTACATAATTTTAACAACATACGTACAGTACTGTATATGTAGCTACTAAATTTTACTTATCTGTCTCTGCAGAAAAGGAGCGGCTCTCAGTTCCGGTCCAACTCGGTTTGTTTCTGCAGATGTAACCTACAGCAACAAATCCCACAATCAATGTTGTCAACTCTTAAATCTACTCATTTTAACAGCGTACTTATGTAGCTAATACATTTTACTTACGGCGGCGCGTCCCCACTTGGAAGTCCTTGTGGGCCAGCTCTCAAAACTCACCGATGGGTCTGGTTCTGCTCCGTTTCTGGTCTAGTTTGGTGTGTTTCGTGCAGCTTCTCTGCATCTGCTGAGCGCCAATCAGATCAAAACTTCACCTCTAGTTTTTCAGGAGCAGGGAACGGGGTTTCTAGGTGGAGCCCTGTTGCTTTCTGGGAAATGTGATCGATATGAGTGTGAATACAATGGAGGCTTACTGAGAGAAAACTACAAAATGGTGGCACCTGTGCAAAGTTATTTTTTAATTAACTTTTTACTGTTACTATCTAGTACTGTCCCAATCACGTGAGGATTATTAAAGTTGACAATCTTGTCCTGTATATTTTCTTTTGTACAATATTATGTATTGTAAGTTTACCAACCACGATAGAGCGAGTCCGTGAAAGTCAAACCGCGAAGTAGCGAGGGACTACTGGAAAACTTAAGAGTAGCTGCCTGCTGCAGGTAACATACTCTTTGATTCTGAGTGCTCTCCCCACTTCCACTTCAAGAAAAAACAAACTTTTAAGCGAACCGAGAGTGCAGCTCCTCTCCTGTTCCCCCTGACTCATGAAGCCAGCTTCACTCTACTGTTAATGGAGCAGCTAAGAATGATCCCAAAGTTTCTATGCTTAACTTGAAAAATTTAAACATCTGTCCAATAATACGCTAAAGGAATTGTTTTTATGTGGATTTTTGAAAAGCAGAATATATGACATAATGAAAAACATAAAAGCCCCTTTGCATGTTGTGACTTTAACCTGGTTAGCTGAGTGGTTCGTTTAACATGATCACATCCATTTAAATCACCAAATTGATACTGAGTAAATGACCAACCACTGCAAGTTTCTTTAATTATTGTGCATGACTGGCAAAATCTGACAGCAAAAACCAGTGTATATATTGGTGTATTCAAAATGGGCTTCTTTATGAGCTCTGTCCGTTTTTATAGATGGCTGAAAGGGCAGCAGGAAGACAAACAGGACACAGATGTGCATTATCACTCCCTGACTGGTGAGGGCAACTTTAACTGGCGCTTCGTCTTCCCTTTCGATTACCTCGTGGCTGAGGAGAAGATTGTTATTTCTAAAAAGGAGTCCATGTTCTCCTGGGATGAGACCGAATACAAGATCCCTCCTCGTCTCACGCTGCAGGTCTGGGATGCAGACCACTTCTCTGCCGATGACTTCCTGGGTGAGGGACATGGGAAAAAAGCACTATGCCGTTTTATTTTTGAATGGCGGGTGATCATGTATTCACCCGTGTCTGTGCATGTATCCAGCTAATGAAATGGACTGTCGGGCTTCTTAGATCAAAAATGTTCCAGTTGACAGGTTGATTTAACACATAGTCCTGACAAAATTATTGTCTTTTAGGGAAAATAATCATTAATGGCGTTTTGATGGATTTTTTAGATATTGTTTAACATGTTGCAGTATGAATTGTGATAAAGTTAGTGGCAGCAGAACAAACTCCTGC